>JAJVSH010000007.1:1039811-1308760 GCA_021460005.1 Tetramorium alpestre | reverse complement strand
ATATATATATATATACGATATATATATGTATATTAAAGTTTGCTCATATAATATGTATATATTAGAAATATACGCACGTAAATATACGAATATAACAGTTATGAAACTTACAACGACTATGTTGATATAGCTTAATAAATACACATAATATGTACAAATGCGTATAATGTGATTTTTATGACGAAGGATATAGCTATAATTTACTTCTCTTGCTTATCTACTATGATACAATATTCTCATTTAATATCTGCATTAATTCTGTATTATTAACTTTGTCTTGTTATAAAATTTCTACTTTCATTTATTAAATAGTGAAGATACGATTAATGTAGACCCTGGTATAAATGATTTATATTATCCTAGAGAGCCGAGATTCATTTTCAGAAATTTTAAAAATGAGTATTATAATTTATATGTGCCAGCACGATCGCTCTTTGAAGAATATTTGTTGAAAAAATTTGATACGGATTAATTCTAAAACTTGAATCAAATTTATAATTGTATAAAAATTTCAAAATTATTACCTAGCTGGTGCTAATAAACATCTATTATATGGTTCACATTCATCTTTATTCGAAACAGAGATTAGATCAAACGTGAAATCTATTTTAAATTACGTAATTTGTACAAAGAGGAGCTTGCGCAATTATAAAGCATTAGATTAATTTTTTGAATTCTAAAACATGAAAGAGAGAGAGAAAGATCTTATTGTCCAAGGAGGCATAAATATATATAAGACGCGCTTTTATTTCTTTTCTTAGGATTCAATTGCCCTTCGATTTTGCTACACATAATAAATCGAGACGCGTTTTTTTTTATATCAATAATATTCTATGTACAGGAATGACGCGCGGCTCCGTGATAACGCGAGTGATTAATAATAGAAGGGGTCCAATTTCAAATCCCGGACCTTATCCTACATACAATTTTTAACGGGAAGTCATAGAGGATCTTTAGATCTAGGTGACATTAGGGACTGAAATAATCTTACTCACCTATCTTACACTACTACATTCTACTATATTCTATGTACAACTATAAATCGTAAATTTATCTATCTAAATATAATCGTAAGTGCTTGTTCGTTATTAAAAATAAACAAGTTCGAATTCGGATCATGAATAGCGATTTTAATCCGCCATATATTCCATATATATATTCCATAAATGATAGAATACTATTAGTAAAAAAAAAAAAATGAAAATGTTTTGGAGAAACGAAAAATCGCATTGCTGCTATGAATAGCAAAAGATGAAATCGGAAGTCGCATTTTTTTAACTAAAATCTATTTACAGATTTATCTAATTACTTAAAATCTCTAAAACTGTCAGAATATAGTTTATGTGCAATTTAACTGTTTCACTATGGAATCACTATAGTGGCTATCGTGCATTCATTATGAATGCCACTGTAGTAATTTGTACAAATATATTAATTTACGTGATGCGATACAGTTATGCATTTTAATTCTATACATGAAAAAGGGTAATATCTATAGGATTTTCGGCTTTCTTATTTGGTTCCATCGTTGTGCGAAAAGATCCTGCGAGTAAAGCTTTCGTAATCGAGAAGTCAGTACACTGCTTTCTCACAGGAATGACAGTATCAGCCGAAACAGTAGAATTAATTACATGAATAAATTAAATTAAAAACATTTATATTTACATAGAGAGGAGTAACGAGCTAGAAGATCGATCTATCTTGGATGTAATTAAAAATTCTTGGCTGCAAATTTATTAAGAATGATACTTTTCTATATATTTTCGGCATGTTTCTTGATTTCATTCCTTCTACGTTTCGTTTATTTTCGTTGCAATAACTATGTATCTAATCATAAATCTAATATTATAAAACATTGATTGAAAATTTCGCACGGCAAATCGCACGACTGTTTTCCTCTCTCATGCATCATATAAAAAACACAGTGTGTGTACATTACTGTGATACATATTTACAAATTCCAAGTTTTATTAATACAAATTAATAATTGGTCCAATCGTATTATTTTCGTGTTCAATAGAATGAAACAATTTTCAAGTCCAAAATTGAATTTCACAAAACTTGCGAATAATATATTTTGATGTGTCAGGACAAAATCTTCATATTACCAATACGGAACATTCTAACAATATTACAGCAATAAAACTGAAATGTTATAATATTGCTGCAATATTTTGTGTTAGTTGCGGAAAGAAATCTTTACTGAACTACGAGGTTTCTAAAATACTCTCTGAGAAGCTCTATGAGCTAAGCGAGGTGATTCGCTGATCGCATGGGATCACAGTGGCCTGCTCGGGCCATCGTTAGTCTATAGTCAATACTGAGGATTCGGCGAGTTTCTTTGGAAGTTACTCTGCGCGCTCTGACTTTGCTGGAGAGCTGGACTCGGTCTTGCCTGATCGCGGTACTGCGGGGGCCCGTTGGGCGGGCCCGGGGGCCCAGGTATCTTGCCGTAATTTCCTCGCGTGGAACTCTGATAGCTGCCGTACGCGGAGTCGTCGCTGCGTCTCGACACGTGACCGTACATGCTTTCGGGTCGTCTTGGATTCGCCCCGTTATCCGAGTTGCTCGATAATGGTCCATTCTGATGTGGCGGCTGCTGCTGCTGCTGTTGTTGCTGTTGTTGCTGCTGCTGCGACGGCGGCGGCTGCGGCGGTGGATGATTCTGTATCGAGGACTGACCGCTTTGACCGGACTGCTGGGAACTCTGGCTGCTCGGGGGCGGTGCTGGTGCGCGGCCGTAAATGGTGGACCCGGTGGACACGCCGTAGATACCGTTCTCCCGAGTGCTGAGACCCGTGGAGATACCGCGGATGCCGTAGATGCTTTGCGTGCACTGCTGCAGTTGGTTCTGCATGTTCTGGTTGGTGCTGTTGTGGTTCTGCGACTGGCTCGGCGGACCGCCGGGCCCGGGCTGAGTCTCGCGGGTGCCGTTCGGACAGCCGTTCTGACCCAGCCTGATGGGGTACAGGCTCTGCGCCGGTACCAGCGGGCCCGGCTTTGGGATCATCAGGCCGTCCCGCGGCCCCGACGTCGACTTTGCGTAGACGCTCTGCGAACGATTCAGATTGGCGCGCGTCAGCGGCGGCGACTTGCAGTAGAGCGACTTGGTGCCGCCGTAGATGGACTCGACGCGCTCCAACGCGGACGGCGGCGCGCTGTAGATTGACGAGGACGCGCCGGCGACCGGACGGTAGGTCGCATACGCGCCTGGGAACTTGGGCCCGTTCGGTTTGTCCAGATCGTCGTACGTGTCCTCGTCGGATCTCATGGACGAGTTGTCGCCGTCGTCCATGTCACGCGAGTCCTTGGCGCGTCTGGGACTCAGGACGTATTCGTGCAGCAGAGCCGCCACGGCGCCCCCCGACAGCGGGCCCACCCAGTACACCCAGTGATTGTCCCAGCGATTCATCACGAAGGCCGGACCCAGTGCACGCGCTGGGTTTAGAAAGGGACTCTGAAAATTTTGGGAAAAAAATTATTAATGTATATAATTAGATTTTTTAAATAAATGTTCCTCTTGTTGAATAATCATGAATACTTGAATATATGTTTGTTAAAATAAAAATAGAAATACAGTGATCCCTTTTTATAATTTGTTATTTCATTCAAGTTTATATATCTTCGATCTTCGAATAATTATAATAAAATTATTAAAATGTTATATATACATGTAACTCAATTTACGAATTAAATTTCTCTCGTTGCAATCTAATATTTCATTATTGCAAAATTATCATTAACAAGTTCGTTTAAGGTTATTTAAATATCTTTAATTAACGAATTGTAAAATTTTATTTCACGCATATTACGATATCTCTGATTTTTTCCTGCTGAGCGAAACAATCGAACAAAGAAACGGGCGAGGATATACTTAGGAATTTCGCACTGGAGGCAGTGAACTTGTTCGATTTTGCAAGGGGATCAACATTCAACGCGTGTGGAACGTTGGTTTCGACATTTTTCGTTTTGGGGTACATTGTACACTCGTTCCGGAGCAGGTGGGTCCAGGATCAAGTTCTTTCTTTCACCTCCCTGCACACCGTTCTCCACGAGCCCACCTTTCTCCCCCATACAACGGCAGGTGCTCTTTAAAGATGCGGATGTCGGTCGGATTGGAAAGAACCCGACAGACGCTGGATAGAGAGTGGTTGCAAGAGACGACATGCACGGCGAAAGAAGAAAGCAAAGAACGATGTTCTTTCATTAATTACGCGTCTGCATGTAGAAAAGAAAATATCTTTTCCTTACGAGACGTGATTACTTAATATGAGAACAATATAAGAATTTATAAGAATTAGTTTGCTACAAAAAATAGACAAAGAATTATCTTGTTAATGATAATTTTACGATATGGTCTCAGAGTAAAATATAGATTGCATTATTAATAACGAGAGAAATTTAAATCGTAAATTGAATTACATGGATATGTATTTATTATATATGTATGTAATTATTAAAAGATCGAATGTTATATAATGACAATAGACTCATTCAAAGTAATAATTGATCAACAATTTAATGATAAATTATTATTTCTCTATCCGTTTATTCTACTTCATAAGCGCTTTTTGATAAAATTGTGTAATCAAATAAAAAAAAAAAATAAACTTACAAAAACGAGAGTTGAAGCTGTATAGGCTGCGGCCAAAACTGCGGGAGCTTTTGAAGAAATCGGTGGAAATGATCTGGGTGAGTCTACAGCAAAATGAGCTAGCACAATAAACACCGATAGTGCTATCTCAATCAAAAGCCTTTCGATCGGGCCCCCTAGACGACCATGGGATGTCAGGGTCTGCGTATTTGAAGGTACTGTTACTCTGAAATTAAAAGATAGATTCGATAAATATTAGCTTATCTATTAACTTAAATATTAATAAATGTGTCTTGCTTGAATATAAAACTATGATTACATCATGATTTAAACTAAATTTAAATTCGTCTATCAATATCATATGTTATTAGAGATATTATCAAAAACTAACACTTGTACATCTTATTGTTAACTTTTACAACTCTCTTGCAAAATAATCGTGATAAAAAAATAAAGACTATTCCTTTCGGAAAAGAAAATTATCGATCGCTCAAAAACAATCACATATGGCATGTCTTCTGCATCATGGCAGCGTCAGTATGTAGGAGTTATATCGCAACCGCGATATAATATACGATGATTTTCCTATTGAAGCTTGCAGTGAGACATGCACCCCGCATAAAAACCCCCTGCGGTAAGTCGGTCCCAACGGTGTAATGTTTATATTAGCTAGTGCACATCCTCGAGCCCTTAAATGTGACCCCGATGTTTCCTCTCATGACGTTTCCCTTGCATAAAATTCTCGTTGATTTTCTCAGTTCATATAATCATATGGGGTCGCAGAGATATGACCTCCCAAATCGTATCCCACGAGTGCTCATACGATTGCATTTCACACTTCCAGACTCAAGTTGGTTTGTCAAAAAACACGACGATGATGCAAAAGTGTAATATCAAATGCGACTCTGTTACAATGTAAGTCAATATCTTTAACTGTTTTTTTATTTCCAATAGCGTAAAACAATTAAAACTTAATATTTCCACTTTAAAATTAACAGCTTTAAAAATTTGAACTTAATATTTTAAGATTAATATCTTTAAATCTAAATTTTAACGATAACTTTTTTTTACCAACAGAGTTAATTTTTTGTATATATCTAAAATTGAAATCGATCTTTTTAAATGTATCGTATTGACACTGCTAAATAGATAAAATCGTCCGGTAACATCCACTCACGAAATTTCTACAGAGATACACCTGTGTGGTTTTCGCCCTTCGCAACTCTGCCCTGTGGGCTATTTGATCGCACGATCGCGATTAATCTCACCGCTAAATACTGGGCTCGAGTTGCAATTCGCCGCCCCTCGCATTCTTCCTTCTCATCGGGCACGAAACACCCCGGTTTCGACGCCGCGGCCACGATGCAAATGACAATATTCACTCCCCTTCCTTTTCTCTCCGCCGAGCTTGTCACAAGAGAGCGAATTGATGAAATCAGAAATGCAGATCATGACCGCACAATTGGGATCAACTGTGACAGCAGACGAGAGTCCCCAAGCCCGGCTAAGGAAGAAAGGAATGGCATTTTTATATTTACACGCGTGCCCTCGCGTGATAAGCGGATTTTTGCTTCTTTTGCGAAAAAATCGCCCAGAACAATTTACGTTTCCCACGTGGATACGTTACGCTGCGATCAACGTGCAAATGCACGAGAACGATAACGTATTTTCCTCTCAAGGACTTTGCTAAATATGACTCTGTCGAAAAGCTCTATGGATCTTCATTGAATGTAATATAAAGTATGATATTTAGCAATTCTTTCTTTTTCTCTTTATAAAAGTCGACTTTTAGTAATTGACAATACATAACATGAATTGAATGCGGAGCTTTTAATCTTCTATATCATTATTTAAACATCTTTCTTTCTAAATATCTTCTACTTTCCTTTGACGAGTTATTTTCGTTATAAGTAAAAAATGAGAAGATTCTTCTGATTTATTCGTTACAATTTATTTATTAACACTCCACTCCACTCCAATTTTCGTACGTTCATGAGTTTAATTCCAAACTTTCGATTGCTTTAAGAATATTTCTAAGAAGTAACATTTTCAAACTAAATGAAACTGAAATCTAATTTCGAAGAAAACTTTTTTATTATATATACACTGAAAAAAATACTGATTAAAAACGGACGAATCAGAAAAATCTAGTAGGATTGATAAAATATTCTGGCTATTACAATAGGAATTCTGGTTATCATAAGTTATAAAATATTGAGTGCTATTATAATAACCAAAATATTTTTTTTCAATGTATGTACATCATAACTCAGGATGAAACCCTCAGGCTTTAATACAATCGATATCATATTTGATGTTGTATACATTTTTAAAGAAAGTTTGACAGAAATAACTCTCTTCATTTTAATTTTAAAATGACCAAACTTTAACACTTTCTCACGTCTCCGAATCATCATGTTGGAGGTAGAGGGTGATATTTAGATGTTCTCTTCGACTGGATTATTCTGCACATGATATGCTTATTATAACTGGCTATTCTGGCTGTCGCGAGAAACGGCGATCTCGTATGAAAGGCGAGTCGAATGCAGGCGTGGAGTAGTAGCTTCATGGGAGAAATTCGACGATATTTCGGCCCGGAGGCGGGCGCGTTCTCAGGGCTCGTCGTGCGTGATGAAAAGCGCGTGGTCATCCAGGCGAGACATGATGGAGGAAGGTTTAATCTTGCGTGCACTTGACTCGAGAGCCGCAGCCAGTGCCCGGTGCAACCTGTGCACCGTTTTCGCGATTCACACGAGGGGTGAGAGAGACGCCGAGGCGCAAACCCCCAGGGTATGTACGTACGTCGGTGCGCCCGTTTTAAATAAATTTCAATTCAGGGGGGATGGGAGGATGAACGGCAGCGGGATATGTATCACCCCGAAAACCCACCCTCCGTTGCGATTAACGAGCTATTGATACCCCCTTCCGCGTGCTGGACCACGGAGCTCCCTCCCCCTTGTCGAGCCTTGTCGAGACGTGATCAACCCCCCTCTGTCCCGGATCCGCCTTCCACTGAAACGAACTCTGGACACTCCAAACCGCTTCAGGATCCCCTTGCACGAGGAATATCGCACATGTGACGAGCGCGATAAACGACGAAAGCTCAAAGGGCCCGGAGATGATGCGTTCGCTTCGATACCATTATAAAGTCTTGGGAAAGCTCAGATGCTGAGGTTAACATGGTCAGACCATGAAATTAGGACGTAGGACGAACCGTAAAGTCGTTACTGGGGCGGCGACGAAGAAGGGATGACGATTTGGTTTCATACCGAATAAAATCGAAGAACCTATAATTCAGACAATTAACGTTTTAATTTAATTAGAGAGAAAAATAGCTTTGATTTAAAAGAAATTGGAATGTGGATGCTTTAAATAACAATGTATTTATAAATATTGTTTTTAAATTAAATTAAATTCTTAACTTGAATCTTAATTTAAATCCTTAGTTTTTAAATTAAATTTAAATCTAAATAATTATATTGTATAATATCGCAGTAGAATAGAAATTTCTTCACAAGTTCAAACTTGTCCTAAATTTAAAAATATCTAAATTATATTTGAAAATATCACAGTGGAATAATAAATTTCTTAACAAATTCAAATTGCTTTCTTTTTGATATATCTAATAATGCTTGATTGCAGCTAATTAATTCTACGCGGTTATCATTAATATCTCATTCATATTAAAAAAATTGATACTTAATTCTAGTAGCTAACGCATCGCGAAACTAGAATAGTCTCCAACGTGCGATTACTAGGATGCACCTTCCTTCTCGGGATAAGTGCATTTTACGAAGATGAGAGGACGCGACGAGAAAATACCGCATAGCTTCAGTGGGAACCGGACCCGTATCGAATAACCGTGGGAGCAATGCATAAACGTCAAAATGCTGAAATTATTACTCGGCGCGGTTATTATTGTAATCCCTCCGGGCGCGCTGTACGCCAAGTTCATCATCATCATCATCATCGTCCGCGTCTTCTGCGTGTCCCGTCATTACAATAGCTCGGCCGCCACGGCTTTTCTCGCTCCCGCGATGCGTCCGCCTACTTTTACGTTCTCCTTTCTCACTTTCGAGAAACCGGCGCGTCGTGTCGCCGCCGGGACCGGGACCAGAGGCCACGCCGACGATTTCGGGTTTCGTCTTTCGGGTCCGACGCGGTTTCTTGCGCGCGAGGCGGAGTGTGCGCGCCGCGCCGTAACAAAGCACAGGAATTCCTATGAATGGGAGGGGGCCGAAGCATATCGGAGAAACAGGTCTCGCCCTACAATTCCGCCCTCCCGTATTGTTTATGGCTGAAAGGTAGAGAGACAGGAAGCGCGCGTACACGCCGATTAAAATACCAAGCGAATTCGCCTACGCGCCCATTCATTTTTTTTCCTCTCGCAGCGGATTGTGATGTAATTTACCTCGTGGCTGCCATTGAAAACGTACATTATTATCCTTACGATAATTCACAACTCTTTCTGGACGTGCAATAATGAAGAGAGACGTTTTCTCGATCGAAATGAAACATACGGCGATGATAATAATATACTTTCTTTTTCTTCACTTCTCCGAGTGGCCCGCTTTAAAATCTTAATGTAATAATACGTCATCGAGGTTTGCAGGCCTAATTGCAAAGCGAAAGCATTTTTTAAGCATGCACGAAGGAAAGGAAATTGCATGGATTAAACGAAACCTCAGACAAAGCGGCGTAGCAAGCTGCGAGGTAGTAATACTGCGGAAATAGGAGGCTCAAGATATAATTGTCGGTATCCCTCCTCGAGACGGCCATAAGGGAGCGGACCGCGAGGGCAGTGCGGTCATTTGCGAGTCTTTTAAATAATAATCCAAATGACGGTCCTTCAAAATAATTCTCGATAAATTCGATTGCAGCTCTTCTGGAAAGATATATTAAAAAGAAAATTAATGTGTTTATCAAAACTTTATACAATATCCTTCTAAAGTACGTAAAATATTATTTAATACACTGAAAAAAAAATTCTGATTAAAAACAAACGAATCAGAAAATCTTATAGGATTGATAAAATATTCTGGTTATTATAAATAGAACTCTAATACTTTAAAGTTATAAAATATTGAGTTCTATTTATAATAAACAGAATATTTGATCAATTTTACAAGATTTTCTGATTGGTCCGTTTTTAATTAGATTTTTTTTCAGTGTGTATAATTATAATAGTAACAAAACATTAATATAAATTTATATCTTAGCTGCTAATTATTTCAATCATATCTTTCGCGTCTGATGAATATTACAATAGATGACCGTGATTTAAGAATTTAGGAAAGATCTACGCCCGCATGTAAGTGCAGGGACGATGCAAGATTCCTATTGACCTTTTAGGTATGCGAAGGATACCACGGCAGCTGTCCTAGAGCAAGAGCGAATCACGCGCATCTTTCTCCATGTACGATCCCGTATAAATCGGCCCGACCGCGCCTTCATACGAGGATATACACGTGCCGGCCACATGTTGCACAAAAGGAATCCTCCGTGGTCCTTTTTGGGCGCCGTACAGCGTAAGTCGCCGTCACAAAGGAGCTTTAGGGCCCCATAAATGATTCTCCTTCGTCGGGGGGCACAGCTGAGGGGTTCGACGACGCGGCAGATGTTCTACGTCTCTAGGCCTCCGAAGACGTCTATCCGCGCCGGACATGCTTAAGGATATATAATACCGGTAGGATTAAGAAAACAAAGAAAAGGGACGGAAATTCTGCGATCAGTCTGCCCAAGGTTCGACGGCTTCCTCGTGTTTCGCGAACCGTGTCGCACGCGATATTGATTTCGGCACGAGCCGAAATTTAACAATGTGTGTAATCTTCCGAATCCTGTGCCGAACGAGACATTCATAATTAAATGATTTGAAATAAAATGAAAGAGAGATTTTTCAAAAAATCCTTTTTAACTATTTCTTAAAAAATTATATATTTAAATGCTAAAAAAAAATGAAATATTGAACTTTGAACGCTGGATAATATGCTAAAATGGTTCTATTTTTTTAAAATATTTTGCAAGTATTTTTTAATTTGTTATTTTAATATATTAGGGACATACATTTGATGTTTGCAAAGAAATCACGAATTTAAACCAGAAAGAAAATGTAATTAAAATTAATTAAAATGTAATTAAAAATTATTGAACGTATACGAGCTTTAATGCTAGCAATCATTCTTTTATGTAAGTTGATTAATAAAATATACGACGCGATTAATCTTTACTTTATTGCTTATATATCTCAAATTTGACGTAGGGCTTTTGTAGAACGTTAAATATACTCGGGTCACCCTCGAGTGACTACTTACTTCAGTGATAAAAAAAAAATCGTTAAGCGACGCCAGATTAGTGCCATCGAGAACCCTCGGCAGCATCTGATGTCTTAAAATAGTACATAAGACTTTGGCGCTGTGTCGTGAAGCTAATTTCGAAGTACAAAACGCGACGCACGCGTGCATCCAATTCACCGCTTCGTAGGGAAGAAATGGAAAGGAGGTTGTTGAAAACGAACACGTGGTTGCGACCATCTGTTGGCATCCTACTACTCCGCTCAACTTAACCCAAACCGGCTCGCTTAAGAGTGGAAGTTCTTTCTTTCTTTCTATTTACGGGATCCGCCGATGTTGGCGGATCTTACAATAGAGTTTACGGTTTTTTGATTCGCGAGTCTCACGTTATTTGACACATATGTACACATTCGGAGATTCAAAACGACTGCATCTAATATTTGCAATTACTATAAAAAAAAATATCTATATTTATATCGAAAAAAAGAAGAAAACGTTTAATATATGTATAAGATTATAATATATATGTAACGTAAAAATTAACGATAAAAAATTTAATTTTTAATAAAAAATAATATATAAATTGAGAAATGAATTTCCCAACTGAAGGAGTAAACTTTTATCAGCGCAGCTCTCACGCTAGATTTATTCCTCCAAGTGTGGCAAAAGCTCTCACGTTTTTGTTTAGTCTGGAAATGGTAACACATACTCGAAAGTACAAAATATCTCTTCACACTCTACTTTATGTACAACGAAATAACAAGTTTTTCCCATAACTTTGAGAAAACATCAGTCTAGAACTTTTAGAATAGATGTTTTCTTTATCTCTGTCAGTAATACAAATGTTAAAAAAAAAAACATTTATTAAGATGTATACCCATAAAGAAATTCATAAAAAATTATCAACATTGAATTTCTTATTATCTTCTTATTATCTAAGAAAGTTATGAATATTTTATTTGATTTTATTTCTTCAAGATGATCATTGTTTGCAACTAATGAATGAGTACCGAACACCAATTAATTTTTATCATTTTCAAAGAAATCGGTAAATGGTATTCATAAAGCTCTGCATCAAGGTAAAACGCATAATTCCATTCTATAGAGAAATGATTTGTTGTTTACGCATTCCATATAGGACCAAAAAACTTATCGTTAAAAAATAGATAATTAGTTATCGCTTAAGGAAATACATGATGCATTCCTAAAAGTATAATTAGTGAACGATAATCACAAAATTTAACATATCGATCACATCATCGAAAAGAAGAGAAAGTTTGATCATTCCTCCAAAGCTGTTCTAAAGGGACGGAATCCTTGAACATGCTTTTATACGCTTCTCCATAAAAACCATTTCAGGCAGTTAAAGCATTCCTAAAGCATTCGTGCCGAGAAAGACCATTCTACCTGACCCACCTGGCTTTCACGTATTTCGGCTCGAAACGCCCGATTTCTCTTGTATTCGTCATGTAACAGGACCTCGCATTGTAAAATTATGAAAAATTACACGTGTATCGTAATACCGAATTTGTATTACGCGATATTCTCTCAGAATTGTAATTTATTATTTCTAATAATATTTTATTAAAATCTTTCGTCGTATAATTACTTCGCTTATTTGCCGAAACACGAATCAAGAGCAATTATTACAATATAATTTTGTGTTTAGAATATTCTATCTATTTAAAAGGGAAACATCAAGCTTGATTAAAAAAGATTCAATTTGTAAAAATTTGTAAAAACTAGAATTACATATGTAAAAGGTAAACGCCATCAGAAAACGAAATAAATCAAAGAGAATCGATTTTGTTGATATGAAAAGCTTTTTGAGAAGCGCGGATTAAGAACTCAATATCTGAGATTCTGAAGGAGAGACGTGAATATTGCGTGTCATAGCTAAATCTTGCTATATAAATCATGCTTTCCTGATTGCAGAATATCCTCAAGCAAAGGTAGACCTCTATCATCTTTATGCAAATAGGTACCTATCGATTTGCGATAGAACATCTCGAGGGAACACACGTGAATAACTTCGTTCGTTATTTTATAACGTTACAAGAAAACAATTGCATCATATAAACCGTCTTCCTACTAATTTTGAAAAGATACAACTAAATTACAAATAAATTTAATAATATACTTATATTATAATTTATGAAAAAATTAATAACCATGTTTTGTCAACGCTAAATTTTAAACTTGTCCCAAGAAACAAAAATTTTGTATATAGAGTTATCCCTTTTATTTTATTTATGATAATTAAGATTTTTAATTTCAAAATATTTTATTTAACTCTGTTACGTTGAAATGTCATATGAATAGTAGTTATCAGTATCAATATAATATCAGTGCGAATCAGTTAATTCTTTGTTGTAATTCTAGCGCGAAATCCGCACCTGTCGAATAAAGAAATAATAAAGGTGATCACATCTGCGAATCCTTCGAAAACTTGTTTAATCTCACAAGACAGATAGCAATGGTTCGACGACCATGAAGAAGTGCATCACTATCCGTGTACGAGCACGAAAGCTGTGCGGCGAAGCTGTTTTCATTCCTGTACATCCGGTTCGCCACGCGCACTGTGGGTGTCTTTGCCTGACGTCACAACACACCTGCCACCACACAGCTGTTTCCTCGATTCGTGGTAATGGCGAGGAACCCTTTTGACAAATAGGTTTAGCTCCAACCACCCTGCGAAGCTTTCTTCGATTTTTTTAAAAGTATTTGAACGAGTTAAATAAAATCATAGGCTTGTGAACTTTGTACTGTTCATAACAGTCAATGAAGATAGTTTTTAACTTCACAGCGTGACGTATTTTTCACGAAATCTCTTTTAAAGTTTTCATGTAATACTGAAATAAACGAGATCAAAAGATTGAAAGAGGAAAGTTCAAAAAATACAAAAGAAAAAAGAAGGAAGATTATCTTTCTCGTTTAAAATTGTACCGACACATTTGCAGGCATAAGAGCGTAATAAATGTGACTATAAAGCAGCAAGTTTTACTCGATTTTCAATAATAAATTTTTGTGAATGTGAATTTTACAATTAATTCTGCCGCTTAATTTCTCCGTAGAAGCTTAATCGTGAAAGACAATACAAATTTAATTTTTTATGTCTATTACATCAGAGGATTAAAGTGTTAAGAACACTGATTCGACGTCGTGCAGAATTTATCATTAAACGTTCAGGAATTTCCCCGAGACTCTACATTCCCGGTGTTCTTTCACTCGTGAAACTGATGATTTCTTCGGATCGCAGGGTCCGACGACTTTTATCTTTCTGGACGATTGCACAGGTTTATCGCCGCTGTGAGAGTCATATTCTCGAAGGCGTTTCACGCCGACCTCGCGGGATATTCGGGCAGAAATTATTCGAGCGGATTCGCTTTGCATAGATTACGGTGCCGTAAGCCGAACTTTATTGGCGGCCCTCGTAGTTTCGGCGCCGCCAGAGGAACTAGGTCTACCTTCGACAGATTGGAAACCTATCGATTGGGAATATCGAGGGAGCACCTTGTTTGAAAAGACGCTCGTTTATATGGTGCGTCGTGCGCGCTTACCTGGCGCACGTGTCTCGACATTTCAATAGACTAATCCCCGACGCATCCAATTTCGCGAACGGAATGTCGTAGTATACGTAATTCTGAATTTTAATCCGCAATAATCTCTGATAATCTAGAAACGAAATTAAACATTTTTCCATTAAATATTAAATATTTACTCTATCTTAAATCAAAATATTATATCATTCAACACTTTCTACAATCGACTTCAAGAAGAGAGATCGTTTATGAAATTAATAGTATAAGTTACAATAATTCTAGAGTATGTATTAAAAATTAAAAAATATATTTTTATAATTATTAATAATATTACTTTTGCTTCTCTCAGTTGAGTTGAAGGTACGAGTATCTTTGGTAGAAGTTTACCTAAACGAGAGATCCCGGATTTTATTTCAACACGTGAACAGAATAATGTTTAAATACAGTATTTCACCCTTAAATAGAAACGAATATCTTCTTTATCGTTCTTGCGAGAAAAAAAATTGCTCCCCTGACATCGCAGTAATGGAAAAATGCTGTAAGTGTGCGTAATGAAGAGACAGTAAATTCTTCACGGATAGTTAAATTCGCGGCAGCCGCGTTTCTACTATTTTTTCCTCCCTCTTCTGCCCATCCCGGTTTTTCGACCCGGATAGTCTCACTTTGGGGTTTATCGGATGGTTTTTATATTTATTACCTCGCCCGCGCGGCACTGAGAGCGATCCCGGACGAGAACGAGGACGATAGGGGCGCCAAAATCCACCCCTCGGTGGTTCCCCATAATTTCTTCGCCCCACCGGGTCCCTTTTTCAGCTCTCCGCCCCCTCCCGGAAATCGCCTCCACGCGTGTTTTACACCCGCCGTTAGACAGCGAAATCGCAACAGATGCAAGTGCACTCTCCGTACTATCTCTCTTACTCCCCCTCTCTCTCTCTCTCTCTCTCTCTTTCTTTCGATCTCACGCCCTGACTTTTTTTTCTGTACCAAGCTCGCCGATATTCCCCCGAGACGTCTCGGGAAAGGGCCCCGTTGGCCCCGTCCGGTTAACTAGAGTATTGTTCGATTATTATTTCAGTACATATCGCGCACTTGTTACCTCTTTGTGCGGTCATATGGTGGTCGAAGGGTGGCGAGTGTCACGCGACACAGAAAATGTGACGAGATATAGATAGAAATGCGCAGCATCATTTCGCATAGATAAATAAGCAGAAAAATAAGAGATACCAGAATTGAAAATTTTAGTCATATTATAACTTGGATATAAATTGCAGCACCCAACTCTCTTTTATACGGTTCTTTTTTTTATGGTGCAATTTTTTTTACATGGTTATTTTTCTAAATAATGCGATTTTTCTTACAGAACGTAAGACAGCGTAAAAAGAGAGTTGGATATAAGAAATCGAAATTTAGAATAGCATTAAAACAACGATAAATTATAAAATATCGAGTAGTAAAAAATTAGTAGTAAAGCAGGACAGAAATGCGAAAAGAAGATAGCGGATCTCCTTGGAGGCTACTTGCCTCTGCGAGGAGTAGCTCGTTAATATTAATGACGCCCGCAGCTGATGCATGCTACCGAGCCAATAAATCCGATATGTATCAATTCAGTAGGAAAGGTGTATCTTAAAAAAAAAAAAAAAAAAAAAGCGGGAGTGCAGATAAAATAGATACGCCGGGAATACGAATACGTTATTCATTTTAAAATACATGATTTTTCTGACGTATTACCATGTGCAGTATCAAAACATCAAAAAATCGCATGAAACATAATTAACTTAATAACTAAGCGAGTTAAATATAAATACGTATAATGCATTTGATCCGAATTTTGACTGCAGCTTTAAAACTGTCGAAGTAAGAAAGTCTTCGTCTGCGCTCCACTATCAAAATGTCGCATGAGACAGAATTAACTTAGTGAGTTAAAGATAAATATAATTGCAGCTTGATCCGAATTTTGATTGCAGCTTTAAAGCTGTCGACGTAGGAAAGTCAGATACTTCGTCTGCGATCCAGATAGCCCGAAAACCAGCGCCGAAAACCGACACGCGACACGAAGATAAAGCCAAATTTGGCGAAGTAGGTACGTCGTTCGTTGGCAGCGAAGAAAGGATCCGAGAAGCAGGGGAGGAGAAGAACGGACAATGATCTCCGCAACGGCGGGAACATCTGCTTCGGCAGTGCGGCGGCGTCGGCGGCGGCGCCGTTCTCCAAACCGCGGTGTGTCCTCCTTCACGGGCCGATCTGCCCGATGCCGATACCGTGAAACTTGTCCCAGCTCGGTGTGTGCATGCATAGGTATTCATTATCCTCGTCCTCCGTACGGCCGGCACGCCGCCCCGCGCGTTCCTTTTTCCGCGCGATCTTTTTTGGTCCACGGGGAAACATCTGCGGCAGCTGCGAGGCGGTGGACCGCCGCCGGGACTCCGCTCCTCGTACGAGGCAGGTGCTCACCTTCCGAGCTTCTCCCTCGCCTGCCAATTACGCGTGCCTCTTTCTGCCTCTCCCACTCTTCTCCTCCGTCTTCCGCCCTTACGAGAGGCCGCCGTCGCTCTCTTTCCGTCGCCCTCCGCCGGCCTGCCCTCACGGTTTTTTCTCTCACCTTCTCTCGTTACCGTTCGCCTGCACGCTCCCGTTTTTATCCTCCCTTCCGCCCCCTCCTTCCTCCACCTTGTATCGCTCGGCGTCGATCTTCTTCATTCTGTTGCCCTCGTGCCAACTTCTTACATTCCTCCGAGCGTTTTAACACACTCCACTTTTCCCGCTCAATTATTGAGCTTCAGGAGTTATTAAATAAACTCTTCCATGTGTTTTTCGATGAAATTATATTTTCAACGACATCTGATAACTGTTCATTATGGAACGACGATATCTCCTTTCCACGCGTCTCTCCCTCTCTCCTTCTTCATCTTTGGAACTTAATTTTCCTTATTTTGCACGTCCCTCGTATCAACTTGTTGCATTCCTTCGAGCGACTTAACGCCACTCTCATCTTCCTTAGTTAATTATCAGGAAGGAGAGAAAGATATTATTTATTGACTCTTTTCCAGCGAGACTTCGCTTCCTGCAAGTTATGATACATTATTCCATTTCTTTAAATATCTCTCAGCAAATTAAACGAGTATTAAGCGTAACGTAATTACTTCACACTATTAAGTATTAAAGGATCAAATTTAAACCAATTTCTCGAGTTAAGTTAAAGTAAATAATGTTTTGTTGTTTTCAACTACATGTGTATCGAAATTATTATTTTAATAATTTCGCAAAATGAGGTTAACATGTTGTTATTTAATTCCATTGTTTTGATTAAATTGCAAAGCATGTTATTTAATTTCATTGTTTTAATTAAATTAATGATAAATTGAAGAGCAATGACGACTCCCCCAATAGTTAAAAATCACTCAAATTGGGTGTAATTTGATATTATGAATTTAACAGTGTAAGCATTCCTTGTATCGTCTCTCCCTCTCTTCCGTCGTTATCTCTCTCATCTTGTTCGTTGCTCTCGCTTCGTTTCACGCTGCCCGCACTCTTTCGGCTTTCTCAGCTGCCGCTTCGAAAGGACGATCTCCTTGCACTCCCCCGAATGATGCGCCGCTTCTTGGTCCAGCGCACGGCTCTACAAAGCACGCACGCACGCTGCCTTCCCCCTTTTATTTTTTTCTCGCCCTTCGGGATGGAAGCCGTCTGCCCACGGGCGAGATCGAAGCACGTGCACCGACTTGCATATCGAGGGGGGCTATTTGAGAGTCGCTCGGAGGTGTTCGTGCTTTCGTACATCATAACATTTCTCAAGCGAATTGGGATATTCATGCCTCGGAACGAAGTCGTAATGGGCCGTACTTTTCTTGCGCTCCGTATTCACGATGTGTCGGCATGTCAAGTCCTTGTAAGAGGTGCATTATCATATGAAACCGTTATATACTTGACGACGAACGTTGTTTACATCATGCGATACGAGATGTTCCATACTGCAGGAATAACTTACGGTCGCGGCTGCGAGATGTGCGTGGCGGTCTTTATAGCGTGCAGGGATCAGAATTTTAGTCCTTGCAACTTTATAGTTGATTTCATTATGTGTTTAAATAAAATCGGTCTTTTAAGCTTTTAAGCAAGCTTTTAAGCATCATGTTTTCATCGCATTCTAATTTATGCATCCTTTGCGCGCGCATAACGACGAAACTCGTTTTGTTATCTCTAACGATACATCATTTAAAAATTTCACTTGGAATTACCGAAGACAAGCGTCGAAATTACCGAAAAAAAAAAAAAACATTTGCCTTGTTCACCGTTATGCCTGGCCGAACATAAAATAGAAATCATGGATGGATATTATTTAGGCTCCACCCGAAACTCGCTCAGGCCACCGGCCGCGGTACGAACACTTGGAAGAAAACTCGGCCCATCCAAAGCTGGGCCACATGCCTTCCTGGTTCTCCTATCTAGCAGCTGTCCTCACAGAGCAGTGTATCTCATTCCGGCCTTAACGCTGTCGAAAGCTAAGGAGCCGCTACTTTCTTTACAAGTCAGATAATGCCGACTTTGTTACTATTCGTTGTATTGCTAATTGAAAATTGTCGCTATTTTACCCAATTATGCTCGCGATCGATTAAATATTAGAATTTAAGCAGAAGACTAACTGTCGACTTTAGAAATCTTTTGTCCATTTCTACCAATGTAGATTAACTTTAATCTCGGTTGTGAACTTTATACCATTTTCGAGTTTTAAAGATTAAAAAAGATGTAAAAGTTAAATTTAAATTAAAGTTAATCTGCATCGGTAGAAATGAACTTTAGCAATTTATATTAAAATTGAGAAGATTGTCTGGATTTGCAAAAAGATTACGTAGCTATTGCGATAATCTTGAGTTTTCTGAAGAGTAGTACACTGAGAGAAAAAATAGTTACTTTTAGCCTCAACCACAATTTTATAATATTTCTAACGGATTATAATTAACTTAATTATATCATCATTATGTTAACCATAATTATCGTTAATTAGAATTATAAAATTGTAGTCGAGGCCAAAAGTAACTATATTTTTCCTTCAGTGTAGAGATACCGTGCAGAGCTTTTGCGTGACACATCACAATTAACTTTTCTATCGCTTTCGGTAGTAGTTAATTATTTCTAATACTAAGCGAAAGCGGAATAATTGTCTTGCAAGTATTGGGAAGTATCTTCGAGTTTTTCGATTTCTTCAACGATTGCCTCGGTCAATCTTGCGCAACCGACTGAACTATTTTCTAGCGTGGTATGTTGCTTCTCAAAGAAGAGACTTACCCATATAACATCGCCGCCCCAGCTATGCCGCCACCGCATTGTGCCGCGACGTACAGCACCGCGCGAAGTGGGGAAATCCGTCTGCACAAAGCAAACGATACCGAGACCGCCGGATTCGCGTGTCCACCTGCGTGCAAAAGGTTTTCCATATAAAGAGAAGGAAGGAATCAAAAGGAGACATGCAAGGGAGATTGCGCGATTCTTCTCTCGGCTTGTACCCCGGGCTGTTTGATCGACGCTTCTTCCCAGTGACTTTCATCTACGTTCATTTCTTCGCGACTAAAAAATTGTAACTGGTAAATAAGTCCAAGGAGAAATAATTGCCCGAGTGACACCGAGTTATATAAAATTGACGAGCTCAATTACGACCGACTGCCTGAGCGAACCGGACAAGAATAATGCCCTCCGTTCGCTCGCGAGGCAAAAATGAAGATTCCGTTACTTCGACGCGTCTCGAACGAGGACGCTTTTTGTCTTTAATTACTTTGCTCTACATTGCAAATTACAGAAGTGAACATTTTTTAATACAAACGATTGCTTGACGACGAGCCGCAGCAGAAATAACGTCGCGCTCCGTTTGTTCCGTTTATTCGCGAAGCAATAGCGAGTCGAGGAACAAACGCGATCAAGTTTCCGGTGTGCAGTACGAGGACCGAGAGTTTATTACACGCATCGTATGTCGCGTATTGTGCGTGCCGGCGAAACGTACTCCGAGAGCGCCCACATACGTTCCGACAGACATGCACAACGCGGTAATGTTACGTCGCGCCAGCGTAATCAGTTAACGAGCCAATCGAGAGAAATCGCGAGGGCCGTCGTACGCACGTACGAACGGTACCAACGTACAAGAAGGAACAAAGCCATTGACGCAACGAGATCATCGCGTCGAGCAGTTCGCGACCCTTTGCGTAATTAGCCTCTGAACGCTTTGCAGGAGATGCGCGCGTTACGTGCACATAACGCGGAACCTAAAGCGCGTATGAATCGAGATCAAACAGATTATTATGTAAATGTAATAAGTGCACTTATAAACATTTATGCGAAAAAAATTCATTGTTGCTTGAAATACAAGAATCGAGTAGAACTATATAAATGAAACTAAACACTTTTTCTTTCATTTTATAATTTCATTTTATGCCAAAAGATATAATATAATATAAAAAAATGAAAGAAAGAATGATAGACATATAAAAAGAAGATCAATTTAATGTATTGCTTCTTTCTAAATTCATAAATAAAAACTGATTAAAGAACTAAACTAGTACTCAACAATTTTAATATTAACATTTAATATTTAATATTAATATAAATATTAATTGATATTAAAATTGCTGAAATATTAAATAAATTATTAAATATTAGAATTATTACAAAATTGAGAATTGTCCTAGTCCAAGCTTTCAAGATTTTAAACAAAAATTTTATACTGGATGCAAAAAGAGGAATGTCTCGTTATCATTCTTTTGAACAAACAGCGTTTCTCGAAACTGGACAGCAGATGTTCGGGTACATTGCCCCCTACGTTTTTATCAACTCCCGTAAAAATGTTGCGATAACACCCTTACCGCTTATGTGGCTGAAGATGAGGGAGATCGCGGCGATGGCGAAACCGGAAGCCACGGCGGTAGCTAACGCGGAGAGACCGCTTCCGGATACGGAGGAGGCGGCGGCCGCGCCGGCCACCACGAGGCTGAAGAGGAAAGTGGCCAGACATTCGACGGCCACCGCTCGCCACAGCTCCAAACTGCGAGCCTCGATGGATATCGGCGCAATTCTGTCAGTCACGTCGGTATTGTTCTCCCGGAGGGCCGACAGCCTCGACAGGATAGTTACAATGTGCGCGTCCACCTCGCGCGCCAACGTCTCGTTCGCCATTCTTGGTCTCTTTGTTTCGCGATCACCGGGTGAGAAAACGATACAGGATGAAAGATGACTTTTAGTACATGTTCTCCGACCGATACGATTTTCACGTGCACTTTCTCGACTTTAACTGCGATTCGACTGCGTTCTTCAGCACTCTTTACCACTCTTATGTCGCCGGAATCGCAGAAATTTTTGCCGGAACTGATTGTCTTCTTCTTTGGTATCTTGGCGGTTCCCAGCGCTTCCCTCGGTGGGTGGAACAAAACTTCGGAAATCGTAAGCGCGGCCAGGATCGAGCTCCGAAGCAGGAAGCACTCGATGTTGCCGCACCGGCAACGCGCTCGCGAGTGACAAGCCGACGTAGTGGCGAACAAGTGGGCCCCGGCGGAGTGCGAGTGGTGCGCGCCTTCTCTCTCTTTCAACCACCACCGCACCACCCCCTCTCTTCGACCGTTTTTCTCTGTATGTCGGTGCATCTGTGCTGCTGCATTCGGGCTCTCCTCCATCACCATCACCGACATCGTACCACTGACACTGACACCGCTACGGACACTCCTAACTTTAATTCTTTTTTCAAGCGCGGAATACGTTGACTTTTAGCCTGGCTTCTTTTCTATAAAAGTATAAAATATACAATTTTTCTTGTCATTGAACGATCTTTTTTAACTACAGAAAAAAAAACAGATTAGTTATTTAAAAGAAATTTATCCGAAAAGAGACGCTTAAAATTTCCAATATTATGTACTAATTATATAATTTATTTTTTCATTTTATTTATATTTACATTATTAATCATATTTTCTTAGTAAATGCTATAAAAATCTTTTAAATATTTTTTATATTTCTGAATCTTCTTTTTCTCAAATTATCGCAATAATTTAAAGGATTTTTTAAAAATAAAGTTTATATTATGAATAAAAGTAAAAATAGATTGTCGCAAACTATTTTTAATAAAATCAATCTGAAATAATTTAATTTATTCGCTAACAAATTTTCTATTCGTTATTAATCGATGAATTGTATTCCTAATATTGTAGCTCGCCGGTTTTACGCTTTAAACCGAAGTTTCTTTATCTACGATACAGTATATTTCCGCGATATAGTACTTTTTCCTTATCATACTTTGCCTTTGGAGAAGGATAAGTCATGACAGGCACCGAATGATCTGAAAAGTTACTTGAAGTCGATAAGATAAGTCCTAGTTGTAACTTTCGAAATAAAAGTTTGATTATCGTTTTAAATTTCATAAAATGTTCTGATGTAAAGTACATATGCTGGTAGTATATATTATGTATGTAGAATGATAATGTAGCTGCATATTTTTATAGAATTAATTGAGTCTACGGCCTTCGTATATACTTAGAAAATTTTTTCATCTCCATATCTGGCAGAGAGAAAAAAACAGCGATATGAAGGTTATCAGATATATTTTTTATACATTGATTTAAAATACTAATTAATTAATGATTATTAATTACATAATGAAAAACGAACAATTTCATCATCAATGAATGACAAATGCAAATTGTGCGTTTAATTTGTTATTTGTTAAAACGCTGCTACGATGAATGCAACGCGAGCGTGAGCTCTTATCTTTCTCGTGAAGCGATATATTCAGTATCCATAAAACGAAATAGTGAGCGAAAGAAAATGAATGGGATGCTCTAATGAAGGCTATTAGGAATAGTATCACGCGTATTGCCTTCAGTTAAGGTACTTAAGTTTAAACGCGCGCAACATTACCCGTGCGCCAGTATTTAAGCACGTATCAACGTCGAGTCGCGTCTGCGACTGATTAAAATAAGCNAAATAAATAAACGTCACGCGCATGTGCTTGGCGGTGTGGTGGATCTTATTCCCACGAGTTCAAAGAGCATCCGTAATGTCCACGTTCCCACAAAAAAGGGATGTACGCGCGACGGGGCATGAACGGCGAGCACATAATGGAGTACATTTAGATCAACTTTGCGGACGCATGTCGGATGTTGACGGCTACCTTGAGAATTATTGCATTATATACGAATATGCATTCCTATGACATTGATTTTTCATCGATATATAATCACAAAAGTCGACGATAATTCGCTAATTGATAAAAAGAACTTGATGCATGGTTCGTGTCCGTGTTAAATATTAATTGTAAGTAATAAACTGATAATGGTAAACTCTGGCTTATGTCAGTTTCAATATTTTGATATAAAAATGCAAATTTTTCCGGGACTAAATGAATTTAATAACAATAAAGAGGATACCATGTGTATGAGCGAAATAATTTGACAGAAAAACAATTTAATTTGCCAATTTCAAGCGACGTATGTATAACATCTTCAATCACGAAGTATTTTCAAAGCTGTGGGAAATTTCTTTAAAAAGTTCTCTTTTTTAATTAATTTCTCCTGCTTGCGTTAACATTTTGTCAATTGTAGACTATGGAAATTTATGTATTTAATATTTAGGTAGTACTCTTACCTTTCACTTTCCGTCTTTTGATTTTATTCTTGATTTATTTCTTTTCAAAGTAGACTTATTTATGTATATATAACATTGGTCTTGTAAATCCTTTGGACCTCACTCTTGCGATTTCCGTAAATATCTTGCTTAATCGTTATATTATCGTATTTTATAACTCTGGCATTTAACAAATTTTCTGTCTCATGAAGACGAGACTATTTCGTCCAGCTTGACGGTTCTAAAAGAGGATAAGCCGCCGTAATTAAAGCTATTTAACTCTTCCCCGGCGCTTTACTGACGTAGGAGCGAAGAACCTGGAACGGTAATAAATTCACCAATTACTATAAATTGAAGAACTTATGCGCGGGGGAATAGGGCGAGAGAAAGGGCACTCGCTTTGTATCATTACTTGCTTTCGAACGCTTTCCTCGTAATACACATCTTTAAACATCAATCGATATTTACAACTTATCTCACACTTTATTGAAGTTTAAAATCTGACAGAAATTTTATCGTAATAATCAATTGGATCAGTACGTGTTTGGAATATTTTCCTGGAAAATGAAAGTTAATAACAGACTTGTACGCAAATCAAATATAATAAAAAAAAATTGAAAACTTCATAGAAACAATAATTTGTGTATTTTCCTAAATACTTTGATTATCGATTTGACTCAACTGTGTTAATTAAAGCAATTAGTACATCGATAAGATTAGAACAAAATTTGAGATTAGAAGCTCTGCATAATTTTTGCGAGTTATCGTACGATCGAAATTCAGGTCCTTTTCTTTAATATTCTTACAATTTCCTTCTCATGAAATATTCAGTATAAACTAGGACTTGTAAACTGGATGCATTCATTATATCCTTTGAATTATTTATATTTCTAATTATTATTAACTTATTACTATGTATCTATTGATTATTATATGGCATTTCCGAAATTGCAACACTTGGCGAAATACTTTTTCAAGTGACCGTTTCTCGCAGAATTTATGGATGATTTTTCACGCTAAAAGTTTCTCCATTAATAACTCTTTTGCAGAATTTGAATACTTAACTCTCTGTGAAAATAGATTCTATTACATAACTTTATTTCCTATTTGAAAGAACCGACCTAAATTTTTTGCACTCCGACAATATTTTATGTTATTTAATTAACAGAGAAAAAGACAGAGAGAGAGAGAGAGAAAGTCTTTTAACTTTTGACTCTAACAATGACTCTCTTGCGCTTTCTTATATTTTCCTCGTGACACTTCACTCCACTGACAAACGATTAATACTTAATTTAGCTGATAAAGTCGTGAGTCATAAAGACGCAGTCGTAGTGTGTATGATTCATAGGAACGTTACAGAAGTTCTCACTCTGTATTTTGAAATAAAATGAATTAGCAATTTTATACAGTCCGCTTGACAGGTTTATGAGGTAAGCATGGGCGAAAGATTACCATAATGAACCCTATGGCAAATTAATTTATTCAAATCACGCGCATCCGTCGCGCTGTTGACCAACGTGGGGGTCGTGGAATTTGCGGCGTTACCAGAAAGTTTCTCCTCTTCAAACGAAAATACGAAGATGAAGTCGACTCCACAGTATCGACTTCATGAATAATCGAACAGTTGCGCATAGAAATAGAAGATCCAAAACATTTCCCCAAAGATTCATTTAAAATTTCACTTTAAAATTTTATTAATTTGAAAGAATACTATTTTATTTCTCCACATAGATGCAAGACGTTTTAAGTAAATGATAAACAATTCTACGAGCAATTATCCTCAATAATAAAACAATTATTCTCGTAACTTTACCATCCCTTTATGATTCATTTATTCTATTCCTATCTTTTCCCTTGAAAGTAAAAATATATTAATATTGCAAGGAAAATATTGTAATTTATAATTATCACAATTAGTTTTTATATTTTAATATTTTTAACATCATATTTTGCGGCGACAATGAGCGTGATTTTCTTTTATGAATCCCAGACCTTATTTGCCTAATTTGAAAATAGCATTTTTAAATGAAAGAATTAAATAGTGTAGGAATGTGTGAAAGCGTAAGAGAGGAAAACAGAATGAATGAATGGAAGAGATCTGAGAGAATGTAGGAAGTTATTAAAGAATACGGCATGCGGAGTGCATCAAAGAGCAATTGGAATTTACCGGAACTATCGTTAACAATATGCTGATTAAAAATTATAAGCGTGTGATGAAATATGTAAGAGATTAATATTCTACAATAATTGTTTCACCATCAAGTGCGGCATGGTTTTATGCGATGCATAGGTATACTTATTAACACATCACGAAGGTTTCGATATCTAATCTCATAACCGGTAAAACTATTGTTGATAAATGTGGATCTACACGAGCTAACGTTACGGAACACATCCGTTCACGCGACGACATTCTTTTGCAAGGGCATGCATAGATTAAAATATGCGGCGTAAAGGGGAAGGACGGGGGATTAAGCTAGGTCATCTGTTCCTCTATGATTTCCACTCATTTCCGCTATTTTCTGTATAGAAAAAAAAAGCAGGAACCATAAAATGTTCTCCATAAACATAGCAATCCATTTCTGTCACGTCTGTAATCAAAATCATAAAGTATGAAGAAATTATAAAAAGTGTAAAAGTGTAGTTTTTCTAATAATTGATAACTACATTCATGTAAAGGAAGTTCTTAAATTTCTTGGAATAAAAATAGGAATAAATTATAAACTTCCTTTCGATATCATCAGGAATAAAATATTAAACATAGTATATAATTAATATATAATATAAAAATATTAAATATAATTAAATGTAGTATAAAAATGTACGTAATTCTCAAGTCTCTCTCTCTCTCTCTCTTTATCTCTCTCTGCCTTAATTATTGCATTATTATTAAGTTATTTTAACTTTTTAATTGATTCATTTCAAGGGTTCTTCTTCGTACACGTAGGCTCCGAAGGCAATTTACTCAATAAGTAATTGCAACCCACTGTACCCCTTCGTCCGCACCCCAGTTCTTCCGCGATCATGCACATCCGCTCGATCGCGCGTTTCGCAATGGGCCCCTGCTGCTGGGCGCGTGGGCGGCCCATTGCCGACCCATCGCGACGATGTATGTACGTGCACGCGACGACGTTATTACGGTTCAGTAAGGTCCGACCGCTGTGCTCTTCGCCTATCTGTCGCAGTCTGTCGTGCGCCCAGCGGCTCGTGCACATTTTTCGCGTCGCGTTCCCCGACTGCGAACGCGTCGTGTTCGCGCGCGGCCGATTTTAATCTTCTCGCGGCGAGATAACGGACGAGTGCGATTCGCGAACGAATTGATCCAAGTATCGGCGCGTGTTATCTGGTCTCCGTGGCGCCGCTACTGCTGGAAGCTGCGCTCCCCATTCGATTAAGACAGGAAGTGGCGTAAGTCGTCTCGTTTTCTGTAAAATTACGTCTTCAAGCACTGCTGCGTGTCTTCGCGATGAATTTTCATCTCACGTTCGTAATTTAGCACGTTGACTGGCGAATTAACTTAAACCATCGCAACAATTTATGGATGAACGCCAGCTATATGATCTTTTAAAAGGAAAAATAAAATATTGTGTGATAACAAACAAATGTAATTAAATTCTAACTTAATTCTCTTAGTTTCTGTTATTCTTTATTAATTTTTAATCTGTTGAGTTTTTATATATATTTATTAAATATAATTAAGTAGGATATTAAAATACTTGCTGAAAATGATGCCAAGGATAAAATTATCTAATTGTACAACTGTGACAATTAACAATTCAGTAATAATTGTACAGTGTCAAGCCTAATGTTAAATATAAGACTTTTTAATTGCATAGAGACTAGATTTTAGATTCGAACTGGATCTTGGTAGCCTAATAATATTTCTATGTAAATTTTTGTATACTTACTTATTTCCAATTAGTAAACTGCGCGCCGATTATAAATCTTCAGTCTTAAAACGCAATTCCTAATGGAGTAATAAATCCATATAATTAAATCGATAATTCATTTAACTTTTGATGTTAATATTAAGAACACTGCTTTTTTCAAGTCTCTCTTGTTGGAGACTGGATGGTAAAACTCTATGCAAGTTTTTAAACTGTGATAAGTAAGAAAAGATATCTAATTGTGAGAGAAAAGTAGTAAAACTGTACATTTAAACTAATTTATGTTTTTGTTTTAATTCTTATTGGAGATTTTGGAAAGAAGAAATATATTTAAATAGAACAGAAAGTCACGATAATATCATGTTAAAATAACAAGAATGTAACTGCAAAAATTCATCTTTCAATAATAATTCAATCATTTTTTTTTGTCATTTTGATATCATTTGATGTCACTTTGATATTATCATGACTTTCTGTTCTACCTGGGTACTTAGTTCTCAGTTGACACATAGCATTAATTATATTATATTTCTGTTTTAATTGTGCACTTGACAATGTAAATGTAATATAACACATATTGTTATATTACACTTACATTGAGTACAAAATTATAACTTAGCTGTAATCCAGGTAGAACAAAAATTATAATGACATTATATTGGCATCAAAATAACGCGAAAATAGTGATAAAATGACATTTTGGAGTCATTTTGATATCTTTGCGACTTCTTTTTCTACACGGGAATATAACTGATGCCCTGCAGGTAGAACAAGATATCACAAAGATGTGAAAATGATATCAAAATGACTCCAAAATTCATTATTATGTCATCTTATCACTGCATTAGCGTTATTTTGGTGTCAATATGATGTCATAATCTTTTGTTCTACCTGGTGTGTCGACTGGATAACTCAAATATTTAATATCGAGCTCTGAAAACGGTAAAATAAGATGGCGTTCGATTGAATCGCAGCGCACAACGAGAATTGCTCAATTAAAATTTCTAATAAGAAAACCATCGCTGCATTTATCGAACGTACCTACCACTGAACGTTCACATGCATATTCGTGTTTAGCTACGCATCTAAACAGGTAAACCCATCGTCACGGAAGCGACGTAACTTCAATGACGCCAGGCCAGGTTTCGATTACGAGGCTCGCGTTTTAATTGCCATTTGCCAGCTAAGTATCTAGATTCCAGCGCGTTCCCTTTCGCTCTCGATCTCCGATCCATCAATCCCACCCCCACCTCTGGGCCCGCCGCGGCACCAATCCTAACATTTCGCATTATCGACGGGTGGACGGGAGAAGGGCACCGCGGAGGCGCGCGCGCCGCGAACCCACCTGAAGTGCCGCGCGAGTCACCGCGGCGCGCGCGAGCGTGACAGGGCGGCTCGTGATAGGGTGTTGGCTATCTCTGTGCAGGGACGATTCTCGGGAACGGAGAGGCGAACGAAGGGGATATTTCGCAACGCCGACGCGCCGAGGGACGCGGGAGAGACGCGAGTGACTCGCTCACGGGAGACCCGCGCCTAACTTCAGGGGGGAACTACCGACGCGTCCTGCGACCTACTCATCATCATCATCATCTACGTCGATCTGCGATCCTCGTCGTTCCAGTGACAAGTGGACGAGCACGTCGCCGACTTTCGCTTTCGTTTGCCGTTCGCCGCGAAGTTGGCGAGGAGAGCGAGCGCGAATCAGCGCGCCGTCCCGACGTGACGTCGGCCCGACGCTCGCGCGTCACTCTCTCGGGTGCCACACCTGCGCGGCCGACTCTCGCGTGCGGTCGCGTGCCTCCTGCACGCGCGCGCGCGGAATCATGACCAGGTCATGCGTCTGCTTGTACCTGCTGCTGCTGCTCACAGCCGCCGTCGCGCTCGCCCAGGACCACATCTCGCCCGGCAGTCGTTACTACAACCGCGACGGCGTATACGTGCCGAATGACGCGAACGGTTACAAGACCTACGTCTACAAGGATAGAAGATACGGCTATCAGCCGAGTTACATGGAGCCCGGGTACAGAGGACCCACCAGGGCACCCGAAGATCGATTTCTTTATGGCGTAAGTGGGTTTCGCCGCTGTAAACAAGCGTGTGACAGTTGCACTCTTTAGGATTTTGCTCGCACTGGATTAACATATTTAATTTATGTTGATTATAAACTGTGTAAATTTTGAGACACAATTGAATCCGGTCGACACAGCCCAGGCAGAACAAAAATTATAATAACATGTTGACATTAAAATTAAAATAATGCTAAAGTAGCGATAAAACGACATAATAATGACATTTTGACATTTTTGTAATTTCTTCTACCTGGGAGAGCATCAATGACGTTAATCTATGTTATAATTTTGTACTCAATGTATATGTAATATAATACATGTTACATTTATATTGTTAAGTACGAAATTATAACGTAGATGTAACTGATGCTCTGTGTTGACTGGGAATTTATTAGATGTTTAATATTTCATTATAATTAAAATTTTTTAAGTAATAAAGATTGTTTTAAAGATTATTTTCTTCTTTATTTTCTTATTTCTTCTTAAATTATATTATACAAGTTGTCAACTAAAATAAATTATTTATACTTCTCAATTGTACTATTATGGTTTATTTCTATTTTATATTTTAAATCAAATTTTAAAGTTTAGTAGAAATGCAATTATATAAGTATGTTTTTTTAAATAATTGCTTCTTAATAAGATATTTGTTAGTTATATTTTAAAATTTGTATAAGACTTGAATAAACATAGTTTCAATAAATATTGTTTATAAATATTATATATTATAGCAAACCACAGAAAGGCTTCCGTTGCCAGGAATACTAGCTGGTTGGCGCGAAGATCTACAAGGACGAGAAAGGCCAGATTCTAAACATTTTAGAGACAGAGACATACTTGTCAATACAAATTATGGCCCAGTTCAAGGATTTAAAGTTCAACTATATGACGATCCGTACGCGAGGCACAGACCCTGGAATCTGGCAGTGGAAAGAGTAACAAAAGTTGTTAATGTGTTTTTGGGCATTCCTTATGCTATGCCACCTACTAGAGAAGGTCGTTTTAAACCTCCCAGACCTCACAGGTAAATGTTTTTTACTGTTTCTAACTTGATAACCTGTCTCAACATAAAGCAACTAATTTATTTATATTTAGGGGCTGGCAACTTTTACAAGCTGTTGATTGGGGACCAGCTTGTCCTCAGCCTAGCGAATATACTGGTAATACGAAAGGTGTGCGAGATGTTGACGAAGATTGCTTGTACTTAAACATATTTACACCTTCTATTGGCTCTGGGTTAGCAAATAGATATCCAGTGATGTTTTACATACATGGCGGCGAATTTAGTCATGGGGCGAGTAATTTGTTTCCAGCTCATATACTAGCTGCCTTCTACGACGTTGTAGTAGTGTCGATTAATTATCGTCTTGGGGCTCTCGGTGAGTACACTGTTTGGAAAAGTTGTGGAATATAGTATATTAAAGAATTAACCTTTGCCATTGTATTTCTAGGTTTTCTAAGTACTGGCGATGAGAATAGCCCTGGAAACTATGGAATTCTTGATCAAGCTATGGCATTGCGATGGGTCCACGATAATATTATTAGTTTTAATGGAGATCCTGAGTCTATAACACTCTTTGGGCCAGGTGCTGGAGCAGCGAGTGCGGGATTATTAATGGTTGCACCTAGGTAATTGAATTTGATACTTTTATATATTTTTTATCAAATCAGTCGTGTTAATTCATTCTATCTTATTGTAGAACTCGGCAGATGGTAGCAAAAGTAATAGCGCAATCGGGTTCAGCCTTAGCTGATTGGGCGGTGATAATAGACAAGTATCGAGCACAAAATACATCCCGAGTGTATGCAGAAATGCTCGGTTGCAGTATAGAGAGCAGTTGGAAATTGGTACAATGTCTAAAGGATGGACGTAGTTTCCTTGAATTAGGCAATTCTGAGTTAAAGCCAGACGTCGGAATGTTCCCATGGGCACCTGTGCTGGACAACAACTTTACGGTACCTCAAGACGATTGGTATGACGAATGGAGAGCATCCGATTGGCATTTTTTTTATGAAACACCAGAAGAGAGTATTAAAGCTCGTAAATATAGAAAAGATTTAGCTTACATGGCTGGCGTTACAACTCAAGAAGCAGCATTTATTATAAGTATGTCATCTATCAACTCTTATTTTCATTTATCTTTTTTTTTTTCTAGAATTTTATTGTCTATTTTATTCAATTGCATGTCGCAGGATATACATATTATCTTTCATAATTTTTATTTTACAGAAAATAATGTTACATTGGCAAGGAATCAATACATAATAACCCCTGAAGTATTTGATCAAAGGATTTGGGAATTAGTTCTTCAATATAATTACACACTGAATCCACAAGGCATTTATGAAGCGATAAAATATATGTATACATATTGGCCGGACCCAATGAATGTCACGCACATACGTGATCAATATATAAATGTAGGTAATCTGTAAAAGCGTCGAACTAAATGTCATGTATAAATATCGTATATAAAATTATTGATTTTAATCGTTAATATTTTCAGCTCTTATCAGACTTTCATTATGTTGCACCGTATGATAAAATAGCAAAATTATTAGTGGAAAGACACGTGCCAACGTATCTCTATGTCTTAAATACCTCAATAGAAGCATTCCATTCGCCACATTGGGCTCGAGTACCTCACGATACCGAACTTTTGTGGCTAACGGGAGCACCATTTATGGATGTTGGTATGTTCCTCCACATATATCTTTAAATTTAAGTTGCATAGCATTTTATACATTAACATGATATTATTGACACAGAATTTTTCCCGCAAAAATGGAGATTAAGTCGAGATATGTGGACTGACAATGATCGTAACATGAGTCACTTCTTCATGAAGGCATACTCTAATTTTGCAAAATACGGGTACGTATCTAGTAATGCTAATTTGTTTATTTGTATAATAAAGTAGAAAAACGCAATAACTTCAATTTCATTCTAGAAACCCGACGCCGTCGCAAATCTTGGGACTGCATTTTGATCTCGCGCGTCATGGACAATTGCGATACCTCAATATCAATACCACGTTCAATAGCTCTATTGAAATAAACTACCGTCAAACCGAGAGCGCATTCTGGTCCATGTATTTGCCAACTGTTATTGGTTATCTCGTCCCTACGTATCCTCCTGTTACAGAGGTGAGACATTGTAATATTACATACACGTTTCACGTACTCTTATTGAATTATATCAATTATCCTTGCAATTTTATTGCAGTATTGGTGGGAACCGAAACAGCCACTGCAGATCGCATTTTGGTCGATGTCGACGGCATGTCTGCTGCTACTTGTTCTTGCTGTGGTGTGCTGTATGCTTTGGCGTAATGCCAAAAGGTAAGAAAAGGTAAACAGAACCAAACTCATGTGACTACAGGCTTAATTCGGTGGCACCTGCTGTACCGAACGGTAGCGCATGCAAAAACTGGTTCTGGTTTATAGATACAGTCATTATGGGATACAGTTTCTTTATTTTATTTTTTTCATAACTTTTTCATAACCATTTCTGAATATAAATTGCTAATTAACTCTTCCTGCTTGCAATTAGCAAAACGAAGGCAGCTAGGATACGTGCAGGTATTTATAAAAAGTACTTTATGGACAATTTTGCACAATATGTCTATCACATAATGCTTTGTTAGTTGCATATATATTATATAGGCACATGAAAAATGGTCAAGAATGTAGACTAAATAATAGAACAAGTGATTAAAATATTAACCCAGCTTTTACTTAGATTTTATATGTTTTTTCTATATGTAATATTCTTTTGTATTATTTTTTTTCACAGACAATCTGATCACTACTATAGCGGAGACATCCTGATGGTACGAGACGATGAGCCCTCCGAGGGAATCGAGAATTTAACACGCTCGTCTAAAGAAAATATATATGAATATCGTGACGTACCAGTAAAGGCTAGAATACCACGTCAAAACGAGACGAGGCTGCAAGAACGTTTAACACATAACAGAAAGTTTAGTTCTACACCATCGTTACGTAGCAATTCTAATGTCTCATTGAAAGATATGAGATCAGAAGGCTTTGTTACAAGCTCACCTAATGGTCAGGTTAAAATGGCGAAGACAATGAGTCAATCTTCACTGCCGAAGTCTAAAAGCAAAACACTTTTAGTACAGGGAGTACCACAGACAGCTGTTTAATACTTAAGTTACCATTATACAAAAAAAAATCAGCGAACTTTTTATATTTATTTTTTATACCTAGACTTTTAGATGCATTAATTGTTTTTAAAAGATGATGACAATTTGTTTTTGATGACATTTAAAATGCTATATAAATTATTAGATTAAAATTTAAAAAAAATAAAGTTTTGTCTATTACACTTTCGAAAAATGTGTAAAATAATATATGTGGACAATAATTGAGACAATTCTAAATTATTATATCACTTAATATTTGTAATTGTTTATCGTAAGTGATGTAGAAATCTATTTGTTACTGATTATATTGAAGTATAATCTCTTTGAATTGCTAAAAATTGCTAAAATACATTCTTCAACGATACAACGAGATATTTATACATATGAATGTATTCGCAAATCAAAAGTTATTAGTCACATCTGCATTTTGATAGTGTAAACACAATGCCATTTGCATGTAAGATCATTAGTTAATGACTGTTCAATCTTATTGTAAATTATTAGATTTTTTATAAATTACACTCGACTATATAATAATACAAGTGTCCGTCCATAAGAACAAAATAATTGTTATATAAATGAAAAAAAAAAACATTTATATATTTTATATGTATTATGTATGTGTATATATTATATATATATATATATTAAATATTTTATATTGCTTTACAAAGCTGACACTTTTATAGAACATAAGATCAAGTTTTGTAAAATAGCTTACATTTATGGATAAAGAGGAAAAGTGCAAACGCAAAATACGTTTATTTCAATTTAGATTCTGTCTTTCTCAAAATGATTACGCACATGTACAATTACACATGTATTCAGAGAAACATATACGTATACATATGTTTCTCCAAAAGTTTAATATATTTATTAGATAATGCATCACAGTGTGACATTTGTAAGCAGGTTTCAAATGCAACATTCCGTTGTTCAGTTGTGCGACTTATTACGTTAAATCTTTTATTCGATATGTACCGAATAGACTAAGTGCCTCACTCGCTGCATAATTGAAATTATGTTAAGCGCACAAATTTACACGTAACTATAAGTTTACATTAACATTTCTACATATAAAGTGTAGTTTTAGCGTTAACGATCTCATTGCTACCGGAGTTGTAATGTAAATATAAGTCTGAACACTTCTGAGATTAATGTTATACTTTCGCAATAACATTCGGCGATTTGTCTGTTTACGAATTGCACAAACTATTTAGTAAATCTTGTGTAAAGCAAGTGATTTGTAAGCACAGAAAACTAAGATGCCTTATAAGATTTTATAAAGAATATTGTCAATAATTTCATATTGTAGATGTTGTAAAGTTATATTACAATATTTTGCACACACGATTGTGTTGTTATTTACATGCAAGACCATAGAATTTCTATTCCCTGAAAGTTTCATTGTGGTTGTTATAAAATTAAAATATTTTAACACAGCTGTTTATAAAATCACAGAATCTAAAATTTTTTAATTAAACATACAAGTTACGAAAATTTAAAAACTTTTCAAGGAAATTTTAATTTTAGACATTTGAAATCAGAGTTGATACGTAAAGTAACGTTGCCGCGAACATTTGAATCGACAGTCATGGTGCACAAGTATCTAGATGCTCTAAACGGAACTTCCGGCTCGGAAGCAGCTGTTCGAGTGCGATGGCATTCCTGACGCCAAGTATACGTGATACGTGGTATAAAATTGTATGTTTATACAATCGTAAAAAAATATCCAAGATAATTTGATAGCTGATAGATGATCAATTACGATGAGCTAAAATCAAGAGAGACAAAAGAAAATCGGTAATTGTTAATTAAGGCCAAATTGCTTGTTATTTAATTGTTCACCACTGTTGATAGAAATCGCGACGACTTGCCGGTTAAATAACTGGTTATTAAAGCGAAATGTCAAATTAAATAATTTGTGATTCAATGAATCGAGTATATAATTATATAGAATTTTCAATAAAAATTGTATGTCATTTTGCAAGATAGATGTTTTTGCTATTCAGTCAACTGTGATACAAATAATTTCAAGTTTTCAGTATTGAATGCTGCGAATGAAAAGTGAACTATATATACATGCATGCATATTAGAATTGTTTGTTATATCTTCTGTCTACATTTTTAAATAAAATTACTACAGTTTGAATTAATATACCTTTTACATTGTAGCGTTAATCAGTCTTTACATTTTCAGTTTTTGAGTTTATCGCTAATTTGTAATATGAACTTCTAGGGTTTCAAGATGCAGAAATTCAAGAGAGCTCAAGCACAGAATAAGCTGTCCATCGAAAGGCACTTGGAAGCCAATGCATCGTTGAACTCGTCTAGCGAGGAGGAGGATGAAACAAATGAGGAGGATGTCCAAAATGTAGTGGGCAAAATATTGTCGGCGTACCAGGGACAGAACACGGATACGGAGAAAGTGATATCGTACCTGGTTAATTCCTTTCAGACCAGCAGCGCTGTTTGCTTGATATGCATATCAACTATCAAAAAGATGGATCCAGTATGTTTAAATAATTTATATAATTTCTCTGTCTAAATATCAATATAATGTAGGAATTTTTAAATTTGATAAGTGTCAAAGTACTTGTGTCTCATATTTTACTAGTTTAGTATTTAAAAGTTTATTACTTAAAAATTTACTATTTAAAAGTTTAATGTTTAAAAGTTAACTTTCAGTAGCACTGAATGTGCTGATGAAAGCAGTTTATTATCACTTCTCTTTCTACGCAGATATGGAACTGCGACAAATGCTATGCATTTCTACACATGTCCTGCATTCTACACTGGATCAACGACAGTTTGAGTTACAAACGGGCTAAAGGAATTACCCCGATCTGGGCATGGTACGTATTTATCATTATTTCAAAATAAAGTTCCATGATATACGCGTCAAGACTTTTGTTCAATATACCGCTGAAAATGCAATATTACAGTCCAAAATGCCGTATGGAATACGATCAGGATCAGATTCCACGATCATACAAATGCTTCTGTAAGAAGACCGTGGATCCTCTGCATCAACCCTGGGCTATTCCGCATTCTTGCGGCGAAAGCTGCGGCAAGCTTCTGCAACCAGAGTGCGGTCACAAATGCGTGTTGCTCTGCCATCCTGGCCCGTGTCCACCTTGCGCCAAGATGGTGTCGGTTAAATGCTATTGCGGAAAGCAGCCGGCGCAGCCGCGACGTTGCAACGCCAAAAACTGGAGCTGCGGGACTGTGTGCAACAAAAAATACGAATCTTGCGCACACAGTTGCAATAGCTTGTGCCACACTGGCGAATGCTCCCCTTGCGTAGAAGTGGTATTACTGAAATGCCGCTGTAAGAGTAACGAGAAGGTGGGCAAGTGCTGCGAGGGCACGTGGATCTGCGAGAAACCCTGCAACAGGAGATTCTCCTGCAACGTGCACAACTGCGAGAGTACTTGCCACCTACCCGGCGATTGCGGCAACTGTCCCCTGGAAAAGAACAGAACTTGTCCCTGCGGGAAAAAACGATACGACGTTTCCTGCAGGCGGCAGCAGGTGCCGACGTGCGGCGATACGTGCGGCAAATTACTCGACTGCGGCTCGCACTTCTGCAACATGCGATGCCACGCCGACCGGTGCGGTCAGTGCCTGGAGGTCGTGACGAAGGCGTGCAGATGCAGCAGCTACACGAAGGAGATCGCCTGCGCGAAGGAGTTCCACTGCAACAAGAAGTGCATGCAGATGCGCCTGTGCGGCAGACACATGTGCAACAGGAAATGCTGCGACTGCATCGCGAGGAACACGTCGAATCCTTGCGAGAAGACGTGCGAGAACACGCTCAACTGCCGTAAGCACAAGTGCGCCGCGCCCTGTCACAGCGGTCCCTGCTATCCGTGCACCCGAACGGACGTCATACAGTGCCGATGCGGCGGCAGCAAGATAACGGTGCCGTGCGGCACCAGGAAGAGAATCAAGCCGCCACCATGCAACAAGTCTTGCAAGATTCCGCCTATCTGCCATCACAGCAAGAGGGAGACGCATAAGTGTCATCAGGGCCCGTGTCCGCCGTGTAAGAAGATCTGCGGACTGACGCACAAGAGATGCGGTCACTCTTGCCCGGCCACTTGCCACACCAAGGTCTGGGTGAAGAGCCGGACGAACGGCATCAAGGCGCAGCCGGTTGGACCCTGGGAGAAACCAAAGGACGTTATGGAACTGAAGACCTTGCCGTGTCCACCGTGCGAGGTCTCCGTGCCCGTCACCTGTCTCGGTGGTCACGAGACGCGCCCTTGGCCGTGCCACATGTCGAAATCCAGCTCCTGCGGCAGACCCTGCGGCCAGCTACTACCATGCAGGAATCACACCTGCGAGCTGACCTGCCACAAGCTACAGACCGCCGACGACGAGACCAACAGCGGTACCGCGTGCATGGAGTGCGAGAAGGAATGCAGCTTCGCACGACCGTCGGGCTGCCCGCACACGTGCCCGCAGCCTTGTCACCCAGCGCCGTGTAAACCGTGCAGGCAACTGGTGCGAATCTCGTGTCACTGCGGTATTAGCACCCTGTACCGGCATTGCGTAAACCTGACATCTGCAACGAGCAAGGAACGGGACGAGTTACTCAAATGTGGAAACCAATGCCCGAAAAATGTAACTACGTTTATGTTCAATGAAATATGTATACATTTTTTCCTCTTCTGTTTCTTTTGTTTTTTTTAATGAAGTATAACTTGTTTCTTTGTTTCAGTATCCGTGCGGTCACCGTTGCGTCAATGATTGTCATCCAGGAGAATGCAAGGGTGGAGAGGGATGCAGCAAGAAAGTTAGATTATGGTGCAAGTGTAAACGGATCAAGAAGGATTTTCTCTGTTCATTTTTGCAAAAGGAGCAGATTACCGTAGACTGCGATAGCGTGTGCGAGTCATTGAAGAATGAGAAAAAAGAAGCCCAGAAAGCTATGATAGCGAAGAAACTGGAAGAGGAGGAACTACGCAATCGGGAAGAAATCGAGAAGTTTGAGAAGAAATTCAAGCCACGACGAAAAAGGAAGGACAAATATGATAGCTCGAAACAATCCCAAGAAAACACAAAGAATAAGTATCGCAACGCATGGATTTTAGCAATTATCGTGAGCATTATAGGGATAATAGCGTATATGATCGTTCCTGACTTGAATATACCTGGATTGAGCTGATTCTGCAAACTGATTTCAAATTTGTGATCATTTATGATAATAATCATTGATAATTAAAAGATTTGTGATGTATTGACGCTTATGTATTACTGTAAGCATGATTCCATTTATGTAGCTTATATTGCTAAATAGAAATAGTGTAATTATAGAAGATTGTATACTTCATATACATATATATTTATAAACAGTGATAAAGGCCTAATAATCAATTAAAGGAATTTTTCCGAAATTTAAAGATTTTTAGTTTTGGTGCTTTTATAATAAATCTATGATGTAGTAAAATAAGGTATGATAAAGACCAAAATATTTATTAATTTAAGAATATTAACTTTTAATATGATAGAAATCATGTTGTATTAAACGCTGATTCAACATTAAATGTATAACTTTTTAAATGTGTAATAATTGTCATTGTATGTGGAAAAAGATAATATACACTGCATGGAAACATGAGGAATAGAAAAATTAAGATAAGCAAAGTAGGAAGATTTTTTGGATTCTGTGGACAATATAAACAATCTAAAAATTTACATTTTTGTAAGAGGGAGGTACGATAAATATTTGTAAAATATTTAAAAGTAATGTTCCGATAATAAAATTAAAAAATGGTAAATAAGAAAAATAAGATGGTACAAATATTCTTTCCATTTCCCTTTCCTACGTTTTCTTCTTTCACAATTGTTTTAAAATTTCATCATTTTTCTTTCTTTGTAAGACTTTAATTTTAAACGAGCCCAAAAAAGGTGAGAAATTCTTTTAAAAAGAGTAAAACACTTTCTTAAAAAAAAAATGAAAGAAATTAAAAAGAAAATAAAAGAAATATTCTGTTCAATTCAATATTATTAAAATCAATTTCAATATTATTAAATGCTGTGGGACATTTCTTTTTTCATCTGTTTCATTCTATCATTTTCATTAATAATTATATCAATACGAAAAAAGGATATGGGAAGATGACCTAGATAAAGAAAAAGCAAAAATATTAAAGAAAAGGAAAAAAAAAGAAAAAAGAGAAGAAAATAAAGAAAAGGATGGCTGTGAGTAGAAACTAGTCGAATATGTAAGTTAGTTAGGCTAAAAAAAGCTGAAGTGAATAAAGTTATTATATTAAATATCAGATTTGTAGAAATCGCGCGTCGACTGGAGAGCCAAAACGCTCAAGCACATTCTCTCACATTCGAAGCTCAACATATCCGCGAACGTCGATACCGGCCGTCGGTAACACGTCTCACCGGAAGTGGCGCGCGTAGTTTCACGGCGGCGGCCGCAAGGGCGGCCGCCCGGTCGCGCTCAACCAGTCGATGTCCGGCGGTGATTCGCGAGAGACGGCGATCCTGCGAAAACGCTACGCACGCAGTGGCCGTTGATGGTCGTGATTCATGTGTCGCGGGCATCCGTTGGTCGCTTGCGAATACCGTAGCGTGGCGGAATACCCCGTGCTGCTGCGGTGCTGACGACGACGAGGTCGAGGACGCCGAGCCGCCGAGGCGGCGAGTCGAATCCGCGCCATCCGCGCCACGCCGCGCTGCCGTTCTCTCCACCGCGCACAATTATGTCACGCGGACGACCGCGCTCGCGCTGCTGCCCGCGGCTGCTCTACTGAGTATCGGCCGCCGTCGGCTCGACGTCGAGTAATCGCGCGGCTCGCTGACGGGAGCGCGACATCTCGTCTCCCTGTCGACCGTGACTCGTATCTCGCTCGACTCCATCGTGTCTGTGCCCGATCTCCTGTCTCTCTCTCTCTCTCTCTTTCTCGCTCTTTCAATTTCTCCTTCCCCCTCCCCCCCGTTCTCTCCTCCTCGTTCCCTCGGCGCTCTCTCTTCCCTTCGAAGTCGCGCACCTTTATCCCGCAGAAGGACAGTGCTCGTCCACGGGAGAGGCATCGTTGAACGTGGACGGGCGCGGGGTGCGGGAGGAAGCCAGGGATCACCACCACGTTGTCGCCGAGGCGCGCATCGGCTGTTCCCGACACGTAAAAATGGGTTTCGCGGGTTTCGCCCGCCGCTGCGCCTAGAGAGAGTCTCTCACCAGCTTCGCGGGGCCCTCCCCCTCCTGTGTGTACGTGCGTCGATGTGCACGCGGCGTCGCGCGCTCGCCGAGGCAGTCTTCACGTCGGCACGGCACTTCTGAGAAGGAGAGAGAGAGAGAGAGAGATAGATTGATAGAGACATATAGAGTGTGCGTGCGTGCGCGCGTATGTGTGAGAGAAAGAGAGAGCGAGAGTGAGGAGTACCTTCGACGCGCGCCCCCCGACACCCGAAAACCCGACATGATGAAGAGCAGCGCTCTGATAAAGAAGGAGAGCAAGATGCGTATACGTGCTTTCCCGGTGAGTAATTCCGCNTGCCCTCAAACCTCCCTCTCCCTCCCTCCCCCTCGCGGTCCCCGTGTGTTCGTCGTCCTCTTGTCCTCTCCCTCTTTCCTCCCCCTCCCCTCACCCCTTCTTCCTCCACGGCCACCCTCCGCGCCGTGTCCTTTTGCGTCCATGACCAGCTTATTTATTTATCTGTTTATTTATCTTGCGCTCCTGCGCCCGCCGGCGCGGCGCCGAGGATGCACTCGACGCGTATAAACATCATCCCATAACCTAGTGGACGCGGCACGATAGAACACGACAGAATAGGATAGAACAGGGGACGACACGCTCATGTCGCTCATAAATATTGCAAGCCGCCGATTGGAGTCGTTGGCGACGGGGATGTTCCGCGAGGGATGTCTCGGACTCCTCGCGGTCCGTACACGATGTCGCACACGTCCGCCGAATCGCGCTTCGCTGCGTAGCGCGATCCCCTGGCCGCACGAATGTCCGATTCCGCTAGTGCGGTTCGACTTTGATCTCGGTTTGACTTACTTTTCAACTCTTTCTATTTCTTGGAACTGGACAGAGTAAGTTAAAGCGAGATTAAAGTCGGTCTACTTTGATAAAAATGGACAACATTGAACGTCTACATCTTTTTTGTACTCTTGCACTTGAAGTGTCTTCAAGTCTTTTTTTCTCTTTCTCTCATTGATATACAAAACGTAAGATTACAGTGATACATAATCGATCAAGATCGATCTTGTGTCTATTTTTATCAATTTAGATTTATTTTATCTCGGTTTAATTTATTTTTCGTCTTTTTCTAATTAGAAGAATTAGAAAACTAATTCTTTTTAATTTACTTTTTGTCTTTTTCTAATTAGAAGAATTAGAAAAAGATAAAAGGTAAATTAAACGCAACAATAAAAATGGACATTAGATGAGATGCTGATTAGTGGATGCTGTCATCTTTGTTTAAATAGGATGAGACACGTGCGGTTAAAAATTGAAAACGTCTCTCTCTGAAATAATATTTATTTAATGTTACTCATATATATATAAATTTAAAATTGATGATTTATGTGGTAATAACTACTTTTTTGATCATCATCTGAATCAGTTGGAGTAAATGCATAAATTTCAAAATAAATAATGTCATGCAATCAGTGTCAAGTTTATGAAACTGATTTATGTCCATTTCTATCAATATAGATCAATTTTGACCTCATTTTCGCTTATTTTTTATCTTTATCTAGTTCTGAGAATTACAAGATAAAAAGTAAGAGTTAAACCAAATTAAAGTTAATTTGCATTGATAGAAATGATCATTAGAGAAAAATAAAAGACGCAATAATAAATTTATCTTATATGTTACATTTTTCTTACATTTAATATTTTCGTTTAACTCTTTTTGCAATTATATACCATATATTTCTGACGTGAATGTATTACGTTTTAGCATGTAATATAAATATATATAAATTGAATAAATATATTGCTTGCTAAAGTTAAGCATTATTCATACTGGAACTATTGCCAAGAAAGAAGTTGACAATGGTTACCATAGTAGTGTAAAAGACAGTTGCAAAAAGTGCAGATACCTAACCATGCTAAATTTTAATGTCATTTTATTGTTTATCAAATTTACAATGCTAGAAATACCTTGCTTTTTAGTACCGAATAATGTAATAAGGTAAAATGATATTATCAGTGATTTTTATGAAAAGATTGGGACGATATTGTATGATATTAACAAGAATCTGTACTACGCACAAACATTTTGCTTGTTAGTTATATAGAATACGTTATGCACCGAGAAAAATGTTTTGTATTATGAACCGAAAATTTTGTTGATATATACCCAAGAAAATTTAGTTGCTGTAAACAAATATGTTATTTGCTCATTTGTTAAATCATTTTGGAATAGAACACAAAACAGAACTGTTTAGAGAATAAAACTGTTTTGTTCTCTAAACCAAAACGATTTAACAAAATATAAGCAAATAACATATTTGTTTATATATAGTAACTGAATAATTTTCTTGGGTATATATCAACAAATCTCTTGGTTTATAATACAAAACTTTTTTCTCAGTGTGTACAGAAAAATGTCATAAACCTATTTTCCAATTTGCTTTCTCAGTTTTAAAGGCACACAAGAGTTGAATTTATCTCTAAATTGTATTTAATTCTATTATGATATACAATTAAAAGCTTCTGTCTCTCTCTCTAAATAAAATTCTTTCACAATGTAGATATAATAAATAAGTATAAACATTGATCAAATCTGAAAAAAATTTCCTTCAAATTTAATAGAGAGTCTGTAGTGATATCTTACAATTGTATTACTTGTATAATTCTATTAAATTATTTTATTAGTTTTATTAGTAGCTTAGACTTGTGCTTGCATTGTTTAATAATGTCTGTATGGCATAAACTATAGTAATATACTATATTAATTTAATATAAATATATTTGGTAAATGTCATATAAAATGTTAAAATAAAGAAATAATTATCTTTCGCTTTCAAAGATAATTTGTAATCTACATTTGTAAATCTTCATCAAGGTTATGACAAAGCAAAACATACAAGCAATAGAATCATGGATTATCAAAATGAAGATTATGATCTTCAGCAAGGTAGCAGAGTGATAGAGACAATTCCTGCGTCGGAATTACAAACACACAAAAACAATCCCCTCATAATTCGTAACACTCTTGTGAGAATTATTATCTGCTATATATCTTTACTAGTGCAGTAAGCAGTAACAGTTTTTATAAATAATCATGTTCGTTTACATATTTTAAGGTAGTTTTATATTTGCAATTATAATATTCAGTATCATAAATATTTCTGGTTTCTTTTAAATTAAAATGATTCAAAACATGAGTCTTATTTAGCCAATATCCAATTAATCGTCATAAACACTCTGTTTTCACAGACAACTATGGATGAGAAGTATGTAGAAAGTATCTGGGCCTTATTGAAGAGTGCTATCCAAGAGATACAGAAGAAAAATAACTCTGGCCTCAGTTTCGAAGAACTTTATCGCAATGCTTATACTATGGTTCTTCACAAATACGGCGAACGATTGTACACAGGACTGAAAGAAGTCGTAACGCAACATCTCGAAAATAAAGTGCGAGAGGATGTTCTCCGTTCCTTGCATAACAACTTCCTACAAACTTTAAATCTAGCGTGGAACGATCACCAAACGTCAATGGTGATGATCAGGGATATCTTGATGTACATGGACAGGGTGTATGTTCAACAGAATGATGTAGACAATGTGTATAATCTTGGATTAATTATTTTTCGAGATCAGGTAATTTTCATACGTTTGCATTGTCTTATAAGAAATTTAAAAGTCATAAAATTCTGTTGTAATAAAACATTTTATATGATTATTGATTTTGCAACGTCAAATAATCTTGCTGTAATTTTTTATTTACGTAAGAGTGATTGTCAGTATGCTTAATGTTGACAAGTTTTTCTTATTAATTTTAGGTCGTCAGATATGGATGTGTTAGAGACCATTTACGAGAAACATTATTAGGTATGGTCGCGAGGGAAAGAAGAGGAGAAGTTGTAGATCGTAGCGCTATAAAAAATGCCTGCCAAATGTTAATGTTACTTGGAATTAACAATCGCCAAGTTTATGAGGAAGATTTTGAAAGGCCTTTTTTACAACAGAGTGCTGAGTTTTATAGAGTGAGTGTCAAGTGAAATGCATAGAATATCCTTGTACGTGCACACACACGTAATCACTAAAATTTTCTTCAGATGGAATCTCAAAAATTTTTGGCAGAGAATAGTGCATCGGTATACATAAAAAAGGTCGAAGCTAGAATCTGCGAAGAATCTGAAAGGGCAAAACATTATTTAGACGAATCCACTGAATCACGAATAGTAGAAGTTGTAGAAGAAGAATTAATCAAAATACACATGAAAACAATTGTTGAGGTGCGTTTATGATCTGCATTATATTAATGGATGATTGAGCTTAAATTATATGTAATGTGTTATATAATATCTTAATATCTCTATTCTTGACAGATGGAAAACAGTGGTGTAGTGCACATGCTCAAAAATCAGAAAACAGAAGATCTTGGTTGTATGTATAAACTATTTTCAAGAGTATCAGATGGATTGCGCACCGTGTGCGACTGTGTGTCTCAGTTTCTTAGAGAGCAGGGCCGCGCGTTAGTGCAGGAAGAGCATGAATCAACCACAAATGCCGTTCTTTACGTCCAAAATTTGTTAGATCTAAAGGATCGCTTTGATCATTTTCTACATTATTCTTTCAATAATGATAAGAATTATAAGCAGATGATAGCATCGGATTTTGAATACTTCCTCAACTTAAATCCAAAAAGCCCGGAATATCTTTCGCTATTTATCGACGATAAATTGAAGAAAGGTGTTAAAGGAGTTAGTATAACATACATAATTGTAATGTTACATATCGTATGATTTTCGATCGACATGAATATATTTGGTTTTAGATGACAGAGCAGGAAATTGAGGGAATCCTAGATAAAACTATGGTTTTATTCCGTTTCTTACAAGAAAAGGATGTATTTGAACGGTACTATAAACAACATTTAGCCAAACGATTATTGTTGAATAAGTCTGTTTCAGATGATAGTGAGAAGAATATGATATCCAAACTTAAGGTAAAAATTAAAGCTAGATAATAATTTTCTAGGTCAAAACCATTTTGCTCTTATCTAATTAGATGTTGCTTCTTTTATAAGTCCAAAATAAGTATATATATATTTTTAATTATCTCTTTTTAGACTGAATGTGGATGTCAGTTCACATCAAAGTTGGAAGGCATGTTTAAAGATATAACAGTCAGCAACACTATTATGGATGAATTCAAGGATCATGTTCTTACGTCTGGCGTAAGTATCAAAATAATATAATGAAATTTAAATCGGCTAACAGAAGAGAATATAACAGAAAGTATATTTAGTATATACAGAATACATCTTAAGTACCTTTAACTTCTATAATTTCGATATGAAAATTTTATAGACATTGATATTTAATACTTTATATGTAGTATAAAAAAGATAAATTAGCGTTTAATCAAGTTACAGACTGTTAACACACAATTCTAATTATACGTAATGAAAACATTTTGTAAAAAAATTAATATTTATGTATACACCATAGATTATTATTATATTCTGTATGAATGTGTATATTTTGTAAAGACAAATCTACACGGTGTGGACATAAGTGTCCGGGTGCTCACAACTGGTTTCTGGCCAACGCAATCAGCCACTCCAAAATGCAGTATGCCCACTGCTCCGCGTGATGCCTTTGATGCCTTCCGGCGCTTCTATCTAGCTAAACATAGCGGTCGACAATTAACGTTACAACCACAATTAGGTAAGTTTTTTAAAATTTTTATCAATATCTGTACTTACTCAAACATTTAGTAATATAATGAGTGAAATGATAAAAATATTTATACAGGTTCTGCTGATCTGAACGCTGTATTCTACGGACCACGAAGAGAAGAGAGTAATTGTGGAGGTTTGGATACTCCATCGTCTTCGAGTTCCATTGGAAACGGTAGTGCGAGCGGGAGTTTAGTAAGCCAGCGAAGCAGCATGTGTAGTACACCACGAAAGCACATAATTCAAGTTTCCACTTATCAAATGTGTGTGTTAATGCTGTTCAATAAGAGAGAAAAGCTAACATATGAGGTTAGTTCTGAACATGAATTTAAGCAGCTAACATGTTGTTACATGAAGAATTAAAATGTTTATAATTTCTATATATACATATGTATGAATATTGTGTAGGAAATTCAAGGTGAAACCGATATTCCAGAGAGGGACTTGGTTAGAGCATTACAATCTCTTGCCATGGGTAAAGCTACACAAAGAATTTTACTTAAACACCCTCGTACCAAGGAAATCGAATCTACAAACTGTTTCTGTGTGAACGACAGTTTTACCAGCAAATTACATAGGTATTATGCGATAAATAATATGTATATATTAATATGTATGATGTAAATAATTATCTTTTACTGAATATTTATGATGCTTTGTTCAGAGTAAAGATTCAGACCGTAGCAGCGAAGGGAGAATCCGAACCTGAGAGAAGAGAGACACGCAATAAAGTCGATGAAGACCGAAAACACGAAATTGAAGCAGCCATTGTACGAATTATGAAAGCCCGAAAGCGTATGGCTGTATGTAACTTGAAAATTTTTATAAATAGTATAAGTTTATGCCTCCATTGAGCACGATTAATTCATTAATATATTGCAAAAAGAAAAAAAATTTTTAATGTGAGATAAGCTATATGTTTAGGATGAATAGCATAATCAATATATCAATTTATTTTCTCTTTTGCTAGCATAATACGCTGATAGCGGAAGTAACAGAACAGTTAAGAGGTCGATTTTTGCCTTCCCCTGTAATAATTAAGAAGCGTATTGAAGGCTTAATCGAACGAGAATATTTGGCCCGTACACCGGAAGATCGGTATGTAATGCTTGTTATTATGCATTATCTCGCTAGTACTTAAAAAAAATACAAACTAATGATACACTCTGCAATTTACAGAAAGGTGTATACATATGTTGCTTAATGCAGAATTCAATATTGGATGTGTACAAACATGTAAGTAATTTGTAATAATATATATCCTCTTATTACACATTAATGATTCTTTATATTTTATTCACCGAATTATTATTACCATCATCATTTGTGGCGTCATTATTGTTATCTTCTCGTTGCTATTTTTATTTCTCGGTTGTGAATTATTATGTCCCAGGGATATTCCATGTTAACAAGAAAATTATTTTTTCAAAAAAATTTGAATATTCTGATATCTATATTGATACTTATTTAGCTTTAAATTTACAGTGTATAATGTTCTTTACAGAAAATATATGATCGGGAAATTTATCGAAAATGGTAAAATATCGATTACGACCGAGATTACAAATAAAATATAAAAAAGATAAAAAAATAAAGAATAGGCTATTATTGAGTGCTGAAAATTGTAAGATGATATGTTTGTATCTGTTATAAAATAATTTAAATTAGATATGCGCTTGTTATCATGGAACATCTCTGTAATTGAAATGAATAATAGCAAGATATTCTTTCGATAATTGACTAGTTTGGTGGAAAAGGAATTTATGCACTTAGATCTAAATCAGGGAGACATTAATTTTTTTGTAATAACGAAGATTGTATCTTCTCCAACTCCTTACATTTCAATTACATGTGCATTTGTTTGACTTACACTTGTATTACATATGTAATACATGTGAGTATTCATTATAATAAAATATGTATTCTAAATTAGATAGATTTTAGTTAATGTACCTTTCTAATAATGCGAAATACAATTAAGTTAGTGAAGATAATTCGCATTGATAATATCGCAATTAGGAACTTTTCTACACTTGTAAGACTGTGATTGTCTATGATAACAAATACTATCTGAATATATCGTGAATTTAGGAAGAAAAATGGTACATTTAAATATAGTTTTATTTACGTTGATGTCCATCAATTATATATGTAAATAAGTGATGTGTATTATTAAGAATATACTTGTCTCATTTTCAACAACTCAATATTATTTTTCAAGTCTACACTCCACATCCCTAAATGTAAATTCACTTATCTTATATAAAACACATGACTCTTACATAAGTGTTAATTTTTTACCAAGTTCATTTTTAGATATATATGGTTAGTTAAGCTATGCTTTCACACACTATTTTATATTTATATAAATATATAATTTCAATTTATGTAGTAATAAATATATATACACTCTCTAATGTTGACAAACGCTTCAACAGCTTCCACCTCTTCCACCTTGCTTCTCAATTATTTCATTGCAATTTAATACTGACGTTTTGGTACAACACAGAATATTTATTATAGTATGCCAAAAGTGGGATCTACGAATCTGTAAGAGATGCAGAATTTGTTAACAGGATAAAAATGTGTGCATGAGATTAAATAAAGATGAAAATCTTAATAAAATGCAGTTCAATTCAAATATGTATTGCACACTTTCACGTTGTAATGAAGAAAGGCGAATGATTGGTGTCGTACTTTAATTTTTATTTGTATTTGCTTTATTTATTAAGATGGAATTTTAATATTTCAATGAAGATTTTACCCTTTTTCTTACACAAAACTGAATAAAATTAAAATGCTACAACAGCACTTATTATTTCTGAAACATTCACCCAATACATTAATTTTCTATACAAAGTTTAACACGCTAGATAAATACAAAATATCCAGTTTACCCTCAAAAATTATCCTTGTGAAATTTTATATATATATATATATATATATATATATAAAATTTATATATATATATAACATACACACACATACACATATTATATCGAATAACGCCAGCCAGACAGCATATATTATATATTTATATACATAATCTATAATATTTATAATAGTAAATCTAAATGCTGAAGTTATTCGTACAATTTAACAATGGAATTGTAAGTTTATTAGTTGAGAATATAATCCATACATATGCCCAAAGCTGTATAAAGTTTCTACATAAGCAACAATATCCAATATAATGAAGAATAGTATTCAATGTTCTTACAGTCTTTGAGATACATCACTGATCATAATGATTAATATTATCTCGACATGTTTTATTGTCTCAAGAAATTTGAATACAATACAGGGCAAAAGTTATAAAATACGATTTTGTCATAATTGCAACAAAAATTATTTTATTAATCGTGTATCGTCACAGTGTTCAATATTTTTAACAAAGAATTTGCTTGTATAGCGATTTCAATCTTTATATTTTACAATTATTCATCTATATGTGCTGTTAAGAAATAAATATTAAAGTTTCATCAATATTTCATATACTTTTCAAAATATTGTAAATGTCAATTGTTAAATTCAAATGCAAATAATATCATTTCGCATAAATCACAAAAAGTTTAGAAATTCTTATAAAAGTACGTTGAATGGGAGAAATAATTTATATCATATTTATATCAAAATATATAACTTACTATTCTTGAAATATTGTATTTCTTAATCCTATACAAGTATTTGATAACACAGCACACATAGTACAAAGAAGACATTTTATATTCCAGCAATTGGAGTTTTTGTCAATCTTTCATATATTATGTTATATATATTATATTACATATGCTTAATAGATAGAGTAATAACTTCTTTGCCTACTCAAATATTACCAGGCCGTATAAAAAGAATATTCACACAACTTTCACGTAACATTAGCTTTTTAAACCCACTGTGGAAATCGGAAGCTATAGTAATCAAATGGAAAGAAAAATGACTAGACTCCTTTCCAATGATTTTGTTTTATATTTGTTGATTATTCTTTTTATAATTTGAATAACATTTTGACAATTTGAAAAGAAATTTAACATTTTATTTCATTTTTATTCTTTAATAATTATCAAAATTGTGCTGTAAACAAATTTGATATATCAAGTTTTATATTAAAATAATTAAGACAGTTCTGTGTACAGGATATGAAATAAAATCTGTCTATAGACATCCCCCTATGAAGAAAATGTATATTACATTTAAATATCAAAGATTATATGGTCTAAAAAAAAAAATTATAATTCTTGAATGACAAATATTCAATGAAAAACATAAAGTTACATATTCGCTACATTATAAAAAAAATTAAATACCATATCACGAAAACATTAAAAAAAAATTATAATTTTATATTACAATTGTAATTACCATCCCTTTTATGTTCATTAAAGAAATTGATTGAAAATTGATTGAGAGCTAAACGTTGTTCCTCTTTTTATTACTTGTAATCTTAATATTAGTAACAGTTATAAAGCAGTAGCTATAAATTCGAAATGCAATTATAAATTAACATCTTAAACGACATTGGAAATTATATGTATTACTTTAATACATACTGTATTACATACGCTGCTACATCTGACAAACATGATGTCTATGCTGAACCATTTTCATCATCGTATACATTCCTACAGGATTCAAGCTGGAATGTAACGACCTTTCACTGATAAACCAAATAATTGCATAAGACTTCAAGTATAAATTGTATATAATATGATACAGTTATTTATCATAATTTACTGTACTCTGAAAAGTTCATCCCACTTCTTATAAACATTACAATTTGCGTATATTCATATCGTCGGTTGTTAACCAATACTGTACAGAGTCATCTCAACTTGAATCTGTGAGATTCCACGGGGATTAACAGACAGGTATACATTGGCTTGAGTTTAAATCAGCTGACGGGCGGCAGGCATCGTGGTGGTGATGGTAAGTAAAGCTAATCATTCGGGGTTATTCGTTAGATGATGATGATTCCCGCCTCTTCTCGGCATGCTTTTTCGTAAACTCTTCGGCATTTTTTAAAAACTTTTTTCTATCCTTCAGAAATTCCTCGGCTAAATCCGCTCTCAACGGATGCTCGGGTTCAGGATCATTCACTAATGCTATCAAAGCTTGGATCACTGCAAGTGTAAATGGCATATTTAAAATTGAGGACATTCTACTTTCTCTAAAAAAGAAACATTTAATTTTACTTATTTCTCTTGATGTAGAAATATGAATAGTATGGATAGTAGCAATTGTATTCAAAAGTCGTAGCATTTTTATTAACTGATATTAAAATATAAATTATAAAATAGTCATTAATTGAAATGTAAAGACTGACCTTGATCCGTTTTGGTAGCAGGTTTCCAATTTTCCGCGCTTATAATTGGCAAACATATCTGTCCCTTTTCGTCTACATTTGGATGGTATATCTTCGTTTTAAAATTTATTCTTGGTGGTTTAAAGGGATATTCTGCGGGAAAATTGATTTCGATGCGAAACGCACCTTTGTTATAAGGTGGATTATCCTGTGGAAGAAAACATTTTATCTTCACTGATACAGGTCACTAGTAGCAAAATTACATGCGTTACATGTCATAGAACTAACAGAAATTGTGCCACACTTGAAGAAAATTACAGTGGTTCTCAACTACACATGTAAAATAATATGTTACAATAAAAATATATTCTCTTAAGCAAGAAATAATTTCCACCAATGCAGATTAACTTTAATCTTGATTTAAACTTACTTTTCATCCTTTTCTAAATCTTAGGGCTAAAAAAAAGATAGTAAATTAAGTCGAGATTAAAATTAATCTGCATTGGTAGAAATAGACACAAATAATACTTTACATAAAATATAAGTAATTTTATGTTATAAGTAATTTTATATGTAATAATTTGTTATAACTGTTACAATCAATTTTATACATGGAGACTATAAAGTCTACAAATTATATAATTCACTCATTATACATTCTTGATATTTTTACTGCATCTTGCTGCATATTTTTAGTACTCACACATCACTAATCAAATGTTAAATGTTCACAGTTTTATACATTTGTTTAAACGAGTTTCCTAGCATATCATAGAATATTGTAGAATATTACATATCATAGAATATTACAGAAATTAGCATTAGCAAAACTGATTTCCAAATCCATTTCAGAGGATAAAAAACAAACTAAATTAGTTCCATTGTAAAACGTACGAATCGAGGTGACTAAGCAACAAATGTATAAATTAATTAATCCAAATCAATGTATATTTAGATCGAGTGTTGCGTTGAGTAATTACATTCTCATTAATTCTCCTTCTTCTCTCAAGAATCTACGCTTGTCTCACCTCGAAGAAAACGCAAGAAAACACGCTCTCGAGAGAGAAACCGGATGAGTCACGACTTCGCGGACGTGCACTTTGCACCCGCGCGCGCGCGCGGATTTTAGGTTATGTGCCCCCCTCGAGCCGTTGACTCGAGGACGACGACGACGAGCGCGCGACGACGTACCGGCAATATCAGGCCCTGCCAGGTGAGGATATTGGACTCATCTACTTGGATATTTGTGAAGTTCTTCATCGCCGACGCCCTGAGGTCGCCGAGTTCCTGGAAAAAGTCGCAGGCTGAGTGTGCCGTCCGAAGCGCGTGGCACGGAACGGCACAGCCAGGTCGCCGCGTGACGTCACGCGCGGCAGCGGCGTTCGCCGAGGGTCGCGACGTCGCCGACGGCCGGCGACGGGGGAGAGCCTCCATGTCGACGGCGACGACGGGCCCCCCCGTTGTCGCCGGCGAGAACGAGCGGCAGCGAGCAACACGCGCGGCGAAGTGTGTCCGCGCGCGCGGGCCTGTCGCGTCGGCGACCTCGCCGCCACCGGCACCGTCCACGTCGCGCCGCTGATCCGCGCGCGAACGGCTACCTCGAATTTACCTTTTGCAGTCTCCTCGTAGCAGCCATTTTGAAAATAAATTCCACTAAAAGCAGCAAAACTTGCCGAGTCCGCCGCCAGTGCGCGTCTCCCGCGCACGACCCGGACAGTTTCCGCGGCCGAACAAATTTCCCAGGGCGTCCGTCTCTCCCCGGCGGACGACGATAATTCCCCGTCGGCCGTCGCTCGTCACCAGAGAGGGAGAGGGGAGAAGATGGCGGCGCGCGGCGCGCCGCTTCTCCGCGAGGTTTTGCCATAGACTTATATAATAGACTGCGCGTTCCGTGAGAGAGCTTGGGGCCAACACTAGAAAGAGAGAGCAATAGCATAAGTAGTTATGTCTCTTTCTAATACGGAGGTGGTGGGGACAGGAAGAGGAGAAGTTGCTATGCGTCTCCATAGCGATCCCCTCCGTACTCCTCCCCACTCTTTGCGGTGTGCGAGAGAAAGCGCACTACTTACAGACTATCTCTGTCCTTTGGTCCCGGCGCACGCTGGTCCATAAGAACGCGCAGTCTATTATATAAGTCTATGGGTTTTGCCCATGGATGCTCAAATGCTCACTCGAGAGTTGCGAACTGGCAGCGAACGTGTTAAGACGTGTTTCGACACGAAGAATTTTTTGAAAGTTGCTGACGCAACCTACCGCATTTGTCCTACTTTATTCTTATTTCGCATTCACTTTCTCTTATTATCATCTACTTTTCCTACATTTGAAGTCTTGGCCGTATCGAACCCGCTGTGGGGATCGGGTGCTATTAACAAAAAGAAGAAGAAGAAGCTCACTCGAGCCTGTTGTNAGAAGAGGAGAATTATTATTTCGGGATATATACGTTGTTGATAAAGTTTTCGGTAAATGCTTTGCTTCAGCTCTTCGAGTTTTCTCTCGAATCTTAAATTTTTGACAGAAATACCATTTCGATTTTCACTGGCAGTCTACAGTGTCTACACTTGTACCTTATCTTGTAAATTAATTTGTGTTTACAGAAAATAAATCGAGTAAATTAAGCTCTCTTGTATAATTTATTTACAGTATATAGCTCGTTTGCTGCAATCCAGAACAAGAAATCATGATAATGTCAAAGTGACAAGTCAAAATGAGAGTATGATTATAAAATTCACCTTTTAATCATAATTTATTCGTTTTTTTGTCGTTTTGACATCATTTGAAGTCACTTTGACATTATCATGTCTTGCTGTTCTATCTGGGAATTGTCATTTTTAAGTTGCTTGCGAAAAATAATTATGTTGGATAAGCACTTTTATTCCTCTACAATCAGCTGTTGTATTGAAATTGCATTGAAAAAAATGATATTACAAAATTTTAACAATTCAAAACATTAAAATTCATTTTCTGGAAAACTTTTTTTTTTTTAATTGTGTCAGTGTTGGAGCAAATGAGCCATTTATAAGATGTATGTTGGAGCATATTGGTTAATTATATGTTAACAATTATACATTCTTAATTATGTCCATTTCTCTCAATATAAATTAACTTTAATCTCGCTTTAACTTTCTTTTTAGTTTAAGAATTGGAAAAAGCTAAAAATTAAGTTAAACGAGATTAAAATTAATCTGCATTAGATGAAATAAATAGCAGCTTTTCGCAAGGTGATAAACAGTCCTACAATTATTATTAATTAATGAATAATTTTAATATTGCAATTATCTTAGTCAAGTACAGCCAATTTATCTTTACAGGAATGGTGAGAACGCGGAGAACTTCCATAAAAGCTAACTCAAGATGAAACCAGTACAATGGCAGAAAAACTTGTATGAAAATTACGGATTGCCCGACAATTACACCGACAGTACCTTCTTAGAGCAACTACGTAAAAATATAAAACCGAACAACGTGACGTTGATAGAAGCGATAAGCTTGGGCGCCAGCATAGCCATGAGATTGAGCGTCGTCGTACTTTTCGTCATAATATTCATCTGGTTGAACAACGAATGGACAACGCCCAACGTTGTTGTAATATCAGGGAGCGTCCTGACGATCCTCGGATACTTTATGTACAATATGAGGATACCTGATCGGCCTGTAAAACCAACGAAGGATTTGTGGACAGTATTAATATTTCTCACGTTCGGTTACATATTATCGCCCATCTTGAAAACCTTGACGGAAACGATCAGTACGGATACAATTTATGCTATGACGATATTAATGTTCCTCACCCATTTAATATTTAGCAAATACGAATCGTCGCCCATCTTCCTCTCAGACTCCTTGTCCATAACTTCCTCGATCTTTGGCTCATTAATGCTGGCTTCCAGACTAGCGTCTCCGTTACATGCCTTCTCGCTTTTAACAGTCTCAGTTCAGTGTTTCGTACTGTTACCTTATTTGCTGTCACAAATAAATAATAAAATTCATATCCAAGTCATATCCACCGCTCTGACAATCGGTACCATATACTTGCTTCTATTCGTTTCACAAATGTTTTCCTACGTTTTTATTATCGCTATAATATTCATTCATTTTGTTTGCCCATTTTGGTACATCAGATGCCAAAAATATAAAGACAACATTTATGGTCCTTGGGATGAGGCGGTAATCGCTTCTCAAAAATATAGTTAGATTTCTTTAAAAATATCGATCGTAGTTATAAATTTGTATATATATATGTATATATTATGACGAATATGTTGTAATTCAAATTGTATACTTGTATCTGAACTGCAATATTTTATATTTATCACATATTTTTACACATTCGTTTATATTATTCATGTAATAAATAGTTTTACAAGAATATATTTCATTGCATGATGTACATCAGATAGAAAAGGAGAATATGGAAGAATTATATTGTATAATATCTTATTAACACATTTTGCAAGAAATGCAAAGGAGAAAGAACGATTTAAAGTAATTTTTCTCCTGATTCATTTTTATAAATAGATCAAAATCAATTCTACATATGAATTCAAAATAAATTTTAATCGCTATTGTCATCTTTAAATACTGTCCATACCTATAATAATTCCGTAATAAAACGGCGACTAACAATAAGTGGAGTATACAAAGTGGAATAAAAAAATATGTAATAAAAATTGAAACTATGTACGTAGCAAACGTTAATTCTTCATTATTTTATAATTATAAATTGTAACAATCTTTTAATTCGTCTTATAAGAGCTTCAATAAAGCTACGGTCCACTGTCGCATATTCGCTGTGTGTTGTGTCCAATAACTGCGTGATAAAAGTGTCCGTAAATGTAGAAACCAGACCTTGCTTCAGCTCCATTAGTGTTTCCGACGAAACCTTCCATTCTATCATACTTTCGTCAATGTCACTTGAAGATACTGTATAAACAAATAGATAACAATGTTAAATGTTTGATGACTTATAAAGTAGGTGCTATAAACATAAATATAATTATTTCTAATCAAAAATTGAATGAGATTTCACTAACCGTGTAATCTTTGAGTTTGCCGTGATATAACTTGCATAGTATAAAAGTCCAAGTGACTCCAAAGAATGTACAAAGCGTGCTCTATTATAAGAGAGCAGTATTTTATGCTTTGTCGCTTATCCTTTATCCAACGATTTAATTTTTGTTCGACAAGCATTCGTTGTTTTCCTATATCGAGTTCCACCTCGTTTTCGGACATATACTGCCGATAAAGTCAATCGTATTATAAACTTGTAATGCGTGTATACACGAATAATAAATTCAATTGAAAGGTTCAGATAGTGTACTCACTTTCTTTAATTCCGCTGTACTCATGTCGCTTACTACTTGCGCTTTCTTTATTAAGGAATCAATATGCGGTAACTCAGTGTGCAGCAGATTTGTCACGGAAACCAATTGTTCGACAATTGTGCCCAAACAGACTCCACCAGAAATGGAGTCCTTCATCTTGTCTGATCTTCTTCCAGGCTTCGGCGTTAAATGAGGATCAAACAACACGTTCCGTATTTTCTGATCCATAGAAGTGTGTTGCATCTGAAATTAATTTATTTGTAAGCGTAACCTATATATAGACTATAGACATATCTACTGGAAATTCTAAGGAGGCACTTAAGCGTCTCTAATAAACCGTCATGTATAACAATCACATTTTAAGACATTACTTGATTGCGTGTGTAGAGCATGACGTTGGCGACTATTTGTACGCAAGAGATGTACTGCTGGTTTGCGTCAGCTTGCTGGTAATTATGATTTATCGGGATCGACTGTAACTGAAATTTGTTTAATAACGACAGCATCAACTTTTGCAATCGGTACAGATGTGCTCGCAATTCTCTCATCCCAGTACTGCTCTCTAATTTATAATCATCTATATTTATCTTTGCCAATTCCTCGTCCACGAGTTTGTACATGTCTGAAAAACGATTATAACGATTAAATGATTAATATAAAAGTATAACGATTAATATAAAAACAGTTTGCAATCATTTCATAGTGTACAAACCTATATTAGCAGATCTGGATATCACCCCGGTGAGACACGCAATCTCCTTCAAGAAGAGCACATTGGCGAGGGAAAATGCGTTTCTCAGGGCCATTTCTACGGTGTCCCGGTGACTCTGTAGAAATCCGCAGACTTGCACAGCGCACGACTGGTTCTCTGTTCCCAGCGTGGTGAATAGAGCGTCGCAGAGATATAAAGCCGGTAAGAAAATCTGCTGATAGCGCTGTCCGACCGAAGGTATGAACGAATAATCACCGCCCTCGAAACCTATGTGCACGTCGGGATGCTGATCGAATGCGCACATGCTGGACATGCAAGACAAAATCTTGTTCTCCAGCAGGCTCTCCGCGCCTAGTCTCGTCGACGCCATCCTGCAAAAGATCGCCACCTTCGCCTCGTATAGGTACAAAGGCCGCATCGTCTGCGGCTCCGGCTGCAGCATACATCGCAACAGATTGTCCGATTCTAACAGACTGTCTATCATATGCTTCAAGTATCCTCTGCTTGCCAAGTAGATCATCCACGCGTTATCGTAATCCAGTTCTAAGATCTTGTCCAGGCAGGACAACGCCAGCATCTTACACACGTCGTGCCCACCCGAGCAGTTGTGGCACAAAATGTCCATCAGCTGATTTCCGAAGCTGTTGATGACCTGAATCGTCGCGTAACGCTGCGAGCGTTCCTGCACGGGCATAAGCTTGTTCAATGAACTGTCCAGCTGGCTGATATACATGGAATCGACCGCGCTCACATGCTCGGACTTTTCCAAGCCGACGATGCTCAAAAAGTTCAACAAGGCCGCGTAGAGATGCGTCACGACCTTCTGTGAGGACGCGCCGGCGTTGATGATCCACTGTAGGATGTGACTTAGAATAATCTTCATCATCGTCGTGTTCGACGGTGATGACGGCAGCAGCTCGTTGTCCGACTGGATCACGAAGCTGTTTCGTAGATTCACCAGCAGCATCAGAACTGTGCCGGACACCAGCGTCTTAATCTCGCTCAGAGCCTCGCAGGACGTCATCTTCTGCAGCAGGTCGTGCGACAGATTCAACAGAAGATTCTGCCGCTGCGCCACCGGCAACTGCTGGTTCGTCGCGACAGAGAAGAGTATCTCCGTGGTCTGGCACCAGCCTTCCACGAATTTAACAGTCGCGTAGGACAGGACTTTGGTCTGATTCTTCTTCAATGCATGCGCGAGTATAGACTTCACCTCTTGCTGCATGAGCTTGCGCTGAGTGGCGGTCGCGCTGCTCTGCGTAACTGTCAGTTCCTCGGTGATGAGGGAATGCAATTTTCTGATGTCGATCAGCCACGGGCCGCCCATTAACGCAACGGGGATGCTACATTTGCCCAGCACCATCTCAATCTGTGATGGATCGAAGAACTCCCACGACTTCGTAGGCTCCAGATACAATTGGAAATCGATGTAATGCAAAAGATCCATTAGAAGCTTCTGAGAGGGTACGATCTGGTCCTTGTCTTGGTTGAAATTTCCCACCAGTCGCTGAATCAGTGAAGTCTGCAGACTTCCACCGGCGACTCGTAACTCAATAGCCGCTATTTTCAGTAGCCAGGACATGCAGCCGAGCTCAGTCGATCTGTTTGGCCCCTGGAACGGTAATTTCGAGAGATGTCTCTGCACGAAGTCTTGATTACTTGTAGTACGCAAAAATCTGAGAACAGGCGTCGACGTTTTGCTGTTAGCCGTTAATGTATGGAGATAACAGTAGCAGGCCTCGGTTATCTTGTCGCGACCGCGCTCGAGCGATTGCTCCAGAATGCCCAAGATGGAATGCAGACAAGTACGCGGAAAGCCGAGGATTCCCGGTTGCTGAATGACGGTTTTCCTGATGTCCTTCGTTATTTCAAAGCCGAGCAGGTAGTGGGCGAGATTGGGCGCAGGCCGTGTAATACTGTGCATCATCAAGAGCAGAATTCTTTCCTTGCAATTTCCAATCGGCTGCCTGCTCTGCTCGTCCATTCTGATCATCTCGTCGTCGTCCTCCGAGATACTGTCTGCGTCCAGACACTCGACGAAACCATGCCTGACAGTGGTCGTCAAGGTAGAAGTTGCCGTGAATGTCGACAGCAATTCCGAGTCTGCTCCGGGCTCGTTAGTCACGCCGTGAATAACGCCGACTGCCACGAAGGCTTGCTTCGGCAGCCAGGAATTATAAGAGACGTACTTGACGATGTTAATCATGTGATCCGGCTTGCCAGTGCGAGGATTCACTCCGAGCAGCAAACGCGACAGTCCGGTCATAATCTTGTTTACAGACGGTATGGCCGTCAGCTGTGCCATATAATTGTTTTGCATCTTCAATCCACGCTCCAGTATTTCCAAGCAGTAAAGACTGCAGCTCTCGAGATACTTCTTGCCCGGGAAACTGTCGTAGGTATCGAAATGATGGCAGCCCTCGTCCAGGATGTACAATATCACGTGTAGCAGCTCAGAATTAGTGTGTAATTGCGTCATTAAATGATAACCCGGAGCCGAATTGACCAAGGTTGACTCGCCGCCCTGCAACTCGACTTTGCAGCCGATGAAGTCCTCGATGGTCGGTTCGTATTGCTTTATCAACTTTGAGAATATCTTCAAACAAGCTTCCGCTACCTCCCACTTCTCGGCAGGATTTTTATACGAGCGAGTGTGGAATCTCAGGAAGACAGTATTGATAATGAAATGTAAGTACGGATCGAATCCCGGATTGCGTTGACCTACACCCAACAGACGCGGTATTGGGAAGTCAGTGAGCACATCTAATAATTCTAACATGGCGCGCGTTAACGGGTATTCCTCGTTTCTGGACTCGATCTCTTCCAATTCCGTTTGCACTCCTCTCGGCTGATAACTGCTCGTCGTTGGTATAGTTGATAGAAATTGTGCGGCCTCCAAACTCTGCCAAACAGTGGAGGAACTCTCTGGCGATCTGGCCAGTGCTGCGAGAGTTCTTACCAGCACGCCTTTCAAAGGTATCGGCATCGCGCAGCTCACCAAGCCGATCAAAGACTGCAAAACCTTCCAACTTGGATGATCGCATATCGCAACTCTCGACATCTCATCATTCTTGGCTATCACTTGGACAACCAGTAACACTGCCTCGAGCCCTTTAACTTCCTGAGGCATAATTCCCTTCGGATGACATCTTTGCCTGTACACTGTATCCTGACTAGGAGGTAACTCCTGCCTCAAATTGTAATAATATCGATTTAAGGAATTGAAGAAGTGATCCCATGAAATAGTTGCTGAACCAGATGTTCCTACAATACAAATGCATTTATATAACTTCATTGTTAAAATAAAAATACAAATATATTGTGTTTATAATAATTAGACTTACCATTTGGTTTAAAGAAGTTAAATGCATATCTAGCTGCTTGTGGCGAAGAGGCGAGAGACGCTATCATCTTCATATATGGAACAAATAAACCTGCCGGCAATATCTCTCCGGCAAGCCGTATAAATTTAAATAAGGCAACTTGTCTAGACGGCAGGCGACTAATGTACGCAGGAGCCGACACATGAGTCGTATCAGTATGATGACACCAATAATCCATGGCTAAATTCAATTTCAGTGGATCTTCCTTATATAGTTCTGCTACCATCAACATTAAATATTCAAAATGATTATCCAGGTTCATCGGCGGTTCGATGCCTTCCTGCTGGAATGCTTGAATCAGGCGCATAGATTCGTCAGCTCGACTGCGTAATTCCTTGATTTTAACGGGCATCAGCAATATAAAGTCGGAAATCAGCGTGTGAAAATATCGAACGTAAAACTCCTCTTGATGTATGCAACTATTTTTTAACAAAACCTCGGCCATAAAGTGGAAAGCTTTGTTAGCTAGAGCCGCCTCCAATAGTATTTCGTCTTCCGCGGTAATGTTCTGAGACTGGAACTGTGTGGTGGTTGTTTTAATGGTAATCATAGCTATCGCTAAAGCAAACTGTATCACTCCGCGCAATCCAGCACTCTCCCAATTTATGTTAGTGGACATTAACTTTTGATTCAATTCCTCCCGTGCTTCCCTCTCCGCTATTAATGGCATTGAATTAATTAATTCTGCAATAATAAATTATAATTAGTATATTCTATAAAGTATAATTAGTTATAATAGTAGTAGTGACAGTTTCATGTTGATAGGCTAATAATAAAATATATTGTACCTTCGCCGTTTTCACGACTATGTAAGAAACTAAAATTGAAGGCATTCAATACAGCCATAATGAGTGCAAGTGTAACTTTGTCAGGTCCTCCTTCACCCGCCTCGGATTCTACTTGACGTGTTTGCAGTATAGATAATAAACGAAACAGAATTATATTCGGAAGAGATGACTGAGCGGACCATAAGTACAAAATATCAGCCAGATCTTGTCGTGTGTCATTGTAAAGTTTCATAACCATCTGATGATGCTTGGCTCCGCCTAATGCTCTATTTTGTTGCAGCAAATCTTGTTCCTATTTAAAATTATTTTTAGAAGAATTAATACATTTTTCATAATCCAAATATTTAACAAATTACAGAAATTATTAAATATTATCAGTCAAATTTTTAAATCAATACATTTTATAGTTTTTATGAAGATAATATATTTTATATTTCTTTTTACTCCTATTTTTTTCTTCCTTGATAGAATACCTTAGTAGGATCCATTTCTTCTAACAAGGATAAAATCCTATTCAATAGGCCATCCTCTTGCAACTTGTTTGTATAATCCGTAATGTGCCTTGTAAGAGCAACCGGTGCATCCACTGCCCAACTGTGACCAATTCGAGTATGCACCAAGGTTTTTAATACTGATGTCAATGCTTTTCTTCCGTCATAATACAGGAGAACAGCTGTCAAGCCGCGTGTTAAACCAGGATGATGTGGCATTTGAAGTTGAGCCGTACACAGAAGATCCAATGCCATAAATTCGTTCAAATCATACATATCTGATATAATGAGAGTCTCATCCACCAACTCCTTCGATAATATTTGGTGACCCAAACCAGGCAATGTAATACCATCTGTGACTCCTTTTTTAATTTCCTCTCGACTTTTTGTGTTCTTTGGCTGAAATACAAGAAAATATAACATTATATGTATACATAATAATATAGCACTATATATTTAATATTATATTAATCACATTACATACATTTTTAATAAAATTTATGATTATATCATTTTTAGTATTTTATTAGAATCATTTAACAAGAATAAAAAAGATACTTACTGGATTCTTTAATATAGTAAGAAAATTCTGTCTATGATTTCGCAAAGCTTCAGTGAGCTCATGATACTGAGGATCTTGAATATCAGGGACCGATATTATGTACTTCTCAACAAGGCTTTGCAGCTCTTTGTAGGGAGTCCACATATCTTCTGTCGTTGTTACTCTATCTGTATAAAAAGAACATACTTTTTAAATCTCTTTGAAATCATTTATATATCATCACTTATAATTGCAATTATTAAAATAAATATAAGTAATAAGTGAAGTCTTATTGATCCAAAAATATATAAATGTATCTATTACATATAATTATGTATTATTATATTAGCACTCTCTCTCCCTCTCTTATAAGATTGTATTGATACTTGTAAAAATATATACATATTTTAGTCACAAAAAGCAGCCCAAATAAAACACATGTAATATCGGCTCAGTTAACAAAAAACACGAGTTTCTTAACTCTCAATTATAATATATCATTACGTGACTCCAATTTTAAAGACTTGTTTTAAAATTTGAGAGGTTAAGATTTACCGCGAGACACGGAATTTATTTTAGGGATTGAGGTTAAATTCGCCGCGCGATACGAAATAAATGTGTATTTCAAGTGCCGTTACCTTCGGACATTTTTATCACGTTAAGGAGGACGTTACGAAAAACAAATTAGAACCAACGAAACACCGTAATTAAGTGTAATGTAGCCGTATAAATCTCATAAAAACATAAATACCGGTCGGTACCGGTTTGTCTGGCGGGAACGAGATTAGGGATGGGTGATATCGTGTCGATTATTTTGACATCGATTATTTTTCTTTTACAGAATCGATTATTCAACGATGTTTTCTCAACTCGATTATTCCCTAAACGATAGTTTTTTGTTCGATGTAACTAGAATCATCACTAGCATTCGCGAACTAGTTGTTGTTCTGAAAATACCTGAAGGCCACCGTTATTGCCAGCTTTCAGGTATTATGACAATAATATTTTGTGGCAATAATAACGCCAGCAATAACGGCGATTATCAAAACAACAACCCTTAATGGATATATATAATTCTATTCTTCTTTTTACCATTCCATTATCAAATTAATCGATTAATATCGATGTTTTTTCAATTTTATCAATTGTAAGACATTGATATATTTTGTGATCGATTTTTTAACGATCGATTATTTTTTTCAACATCGCCCATCCCTAGTGTATGTATATACTTAATGTACGTAGCGCTCACGTGACGCACTTAAGCCAATCAGGCTTGATAACGTGGCAATACTGCAAAGCGGCGCTGCAAATACTCAAGGAACCATGGAGGTAGGAATAACTAGAGTCCTAGATATCAGAGATGCGTTCCAAAATTCAACCTTGGTTACCATAATGCGATAGTTTATGTCACGCACATTATAGATTATGGTAACCAAGGTTGAATTTTGGAACGCACTTCAGAGAGGCGTCAACTATGTACCCACTTCCTAATTGGTCGAACGCCATGACATGCTGTAACCTCCTCTCATATATGTAATACTCCTATATTGCCAGTCCCCGTAAGCGGGCATCAAAAACGTCACGGTGCAGACAATATCATTCTCTTCTTCTGGCAATGTACTTTGTTCACAATGCGCATGTGCGATGCGTCTGCGCGTTTTCTCTAAAAGAGAGAGTAGGAATTGTACCCCTCACTCCTCTGCTTTCCTATAACCTTACGTGTATTAATGCGAGTGAGAGGTAGAATCCTGGCAATATAGGAATATTACATATATGCCCTCTCTCCAGCAATGACTACGTTTACACGCATGGAGATAGGAATAAGAAGGAGAAGAAGGAGCATAAGATACCTTTTTAGACGAGGGGGATATATTTTGAGAGGTAAGGAGAAATCGGTCGACGACCATATTGGAAGGAGAAAGATAATCGCTGAATTTCAAAGATTATCTTTCTCCTTCCAATATGGTCGCCATTTTGAGTGGTAATTAGTTTCATACGCGTTTTTATGTCCACTAGAGTTCTAAATAATCAGAGAAGCGCAATCGCGATCCTCCTCCATGATTCCAAGGTCGCCAAGTTGAACCCGCAGCTGATCGTTCGTAAATAAGATAACCTCTATCAATTTGGTTATTTACGATATAACGCGTGACCAAAAATATATAACATTGTTTTATTAATATTACAAATATTAATCTTTTTTACTCACTCATAATATGCCAGCTGAGATACAAACAACTGCGGGCCCAACACTCCCGGTTTTGATTGGTGATTGCAGTTAGCCAATTAGCAAGCGAGCCCGTCGATTGCTCTTCTCTGATTATTTAGGACTCTAATGTCCACAACTTTTTATGTCGCGTAATGTTGCCTATTTTAATATAGATAATGAAAAAAAAGGAATTAAAATAGACATTTTAAAATTGCAGTCTTGGATATTTGGATATTTAATTTATGTTCACTTCTTACTTTTGATACTTCGCCAATTTTTCAGAGTCGAAACTTTAAACTTAAAATTTAAAGAATTTTCGAATCACAATGCTTGAAATTTTATTTAACTCTTGCTTGATTATATTCTTCAAATGCTCTGCTAATTTTTGTTAAAGTCTAAAAATTCTTGAAATTCTTTCAAAGTTTCGAAATTCTTGAAACTCTAATGACATAATTTCTTATCGAATTATAACTTTCTGAGATTTTGTTTATTTTTTAATATTATTATTTATATAAAGGACATAATATATAATTAAAAAAAAAAAGAAAATGAACTATGCGACTAATGGGTGGCACTCGAATGCTTTTGATATCCATAGATGTCGCTAAAGTCACGCGCTCCAATCCGTTCGATCGTCTGTCGTGCATGCGGGAGCAGCTCACAATCTATGGCTTTTTCTTTTGGAATAAATAATCTGGCCGTTTCTTTAGTTAATAATTTAAATGGCCGCATTGTGTTTACGCATTTGTTGTGTCAAGTAATTTCGTAAGTTTCCCCCGAACTCTCGGAAGCCGATGACGCGTCGCTCCGACGTGCGCGCAGATACGGAAGGGTAAAATATGCGAATCGACGTGTTACATATGTCACCGGCCGGTAATTTTAGCTGCGTTCGGAAACACCACTCGGGTGCACACCAGCATCATTTTGTCCTTGTTCAATTCTACGTAAGTAACAAAGATAGAACGATGCTCCCGTGTGCACCCGAGTGATGTTTCCGAACGCAGCTTTTGTGTACGTGGTCAGTGTGATGGCTCTACCCGGCGTTGCTTGCGAGTTGCATGTGCGTTGCTGCAGGCACGTTTAGAAGATCGCCTGAAGATTCGGGAGCGTGCATTTCATTCCTAGAGCGGAGACGCTCGTTGCTAGCGATTCCCTCGGCATTTTGTGATTTCTCTTCACGATTATAACCTCCCTCGGGTGCTATCGGGCATGTGCTCCGGCTGCATGCGAGCTGGATATGTGAAACTACCTGTTATCGTCCCTTAAAACTAGATTTGTTTGATAAAAGTGGTAAAGGCTCCGATGATAAAATGTCAAAGAATATTTAATATTTGAATAATGTCTATTTTTTAGCATGCAGATTATCTTTAATCTCGGTGTAACTTTCTATTTTTTTAGTCTTAAAAATTAGAAAAAGATGAAAAGTAAGCTAAACCGAGATTAAAGTTAATCCGCATTGGTAGAAATGGACATAAGAGGAGGTGAAGGATCCAATGCAAGATATTCGTGCTAATAATGTACTTTACCCTCCATTTTTTTTACTAACGTCAGCATTCTGCGTCTTTTAAATTCACCCTGTATTATTTTTATGTTTTAGGCTTTTAAAAAACCCAAAAACATTCTGGATTGTTTGTTAACGTCTCTACTACAATATTCAATAAGTTTTAAATTTAATGTTAACTCCAATTGTTTATACAAAGCGAAATTTACAAGGAAATCTTGGAGAAAGTAATTTCGCTTGTGCCTAAAAGATCTAGATTACTGACGGAAGATTAAATAATATACAATTAATAAAATATTTTAATCTGTATAATACTGAAGATGGCCTGATGACAGATTGAAACATTTATTCGTTATTCATTATTTGTATATATATATTATATATTATTTTAGATATATTGTCGGCACGAATATCTTGCACTGCCTCCTTCCTCTCCTTTTATTCAATTAGACTTAGCTATTTGTCTGCACATTATGTAATAGAAAACTTCCCTGGTCGACAATAATATTGCGTGCACAGTATACAAATGTATAGGAGAAAAGATAGTTTAATAGAACTTTAACACGTTTGTAGATTGATGCTGTAAGAGACTCAGGGTTGATTTGACTTGAAACTGCTGTGCGATACTCAGCATCGACATGGTGACGCTATTAAAGACGAGGGGTTTGCGCATGACGGCGCAGAAGCAGGAGACACTTTTGAAACTGACTGTGCTTTCCTTAGCAGCAATTTTATGTAGGTCTATTATTAGCACTTTGATTTTTTGATGATTGATTGTATTCGTCAACGTTTCAATATTCTTTTCCAGCATTTGCAACGCGTTTGTTCTCAGTACTGAGATTCGAGAGTGTCATCCACGAATTTGATCCGTACTTCAATTATCGTACTACAAAATTCTTAGCTGAAAATGGGTTCTACAGCTTCCATAATTGGTTTGATGATCGCGTTTGGTACCCGCTTGGCAGAATAATAGGAGGTACTGATGATACGCTATCAAATTTTAACAGAGATTCCCTCAGAAGAGAAAAAACTTGATATTTTAAAAATAAATTCTTGCAGGAACTATATACCCTGGTTTAATGATAACTTCAGCAGCATTGTATCGTATCTCGTGGTTCTTAAATATCACGCTAGATATACGCAATATTTGTGTCTTCCTCGCTCCGTTGTTTTCAAGTTTAACGACAATTATTACCTATCTGCTTACCAAAGAATTGAAGGTACAGTTTTTATCTTTGTTGATTGCCAGTACCTTCCTTGAAATGGACGCGGCGACATTCTACAATGTTCATTTTACCTTTTTAGGATTCTGCATCAGGTCTATTCGCAGCTGCGATGATCGCGATTGTGCCTGGTTATATATCTCGGTCGGTTGCAGGTTCTTATGACAATGAAGGCATAGCAATCTTTTGTATGTTATTCACATACTACATGTGGATCAAAGCTGTGAAAACAGGAGCGATATGCTGGGCTACATGCGCCGCACTGGCCTACTTCTATATGGTGTCTTCGTGGGGCGGATACGTCTTTCTGATTAATTTGATTCCGTTGCACGTGCTGACGTTGATGATGACTGGTAGATTTTCCCACAGGATATACGTCGCGTACAGTATCTTGTATTGTCTAGGAACCATTTTGTCTATGCAGATCTCATTCGTTGGCTTTCAACCCGTTCAAAGTTCTGAGCACATGCTTGTAAGTTGCGCCAATACTTTTTATAGACCACCATTAAAAGATTGGATGTCATTTAACAAAATTCTGTGCACAATTTTATTTACTTTATTCATTTTTTATAGGCATTGGGCGTTTTCGGCCTTTGTCAAATACACGCATTAGTAGATTATTTGCGGAGTAAATTGTCCCCAAAAGAGTTTGAGATATTGTTCCGTACTCTGCTTGTTGTGGTGGTTACAACGTCATGCCTAATTGGTAGTATTTTAACCATCACAGGTACTGATCTTACATTTTTTAATCCATTACTTGATGTATTACTTGATGATGTTAAATGTATTATTTCATTTACGATATATTCTCTTGTATGCATTGCTTAATTTTTTTTTTAAGGAAAAATATCACCATGGACTGGACGCTTTTACTCCCTGCTCGATCCATCTTACGCAAAAAATCATATTCCAATAATTGCTTCAGTTTCGGAACATCAGCCAACATCATGGAGTTCCTTCTACTTTGATCTGCAAATACTTGTATTTTTGTTCCCATTAGGCTTATACTTCTGTTTCGCTAAGTTGACAGACTCAAACATTTTCTTAATTTTGTATGGAGTTACCAGTTTATATTTTGCAGTAAGTAAGATTAATTGCAATTTTTAATATCTAAATACACGCTTTTACGTATTCACTTTCCTGTGTTTCTATCTGTATTATATTTGAATAGCGTCTATTTAATATTTTAGGGAGTGATGGTACGTTTGATGTTGGTACTTGCTCCAGTAATGTGCATTTTGGGTGGAATTGGAGCATCTTCTCTATTAGTTACATACATGAAGCAAGTTGAAAGTGGAAAAGTTGTCGATAAGAAAGCCAAGAAATTCGAAAGTAATTATATTCTGAGGAGTGAGGTAAGTTAGAAAAGTTCCTAATATTTCGAGAAAAATAGATACTAAGATACATTTACTAAGATACTAAGAAACATTTAGATATAGAAGTAACAATAAATTAAGAACGAATAGAAATAAAAGCATATTTTCAGATTGCCACATTTTTCATCCTAGTAATATCTATACTCTTCCTGTCTTATACCTTTCACTGCACGTGGGTTACAGCAGAAGCTTACAGCTCGCCTAGTATTGTATTGTCTGCACGGTCGCCTGACGGTGGACGGATGATTTTTGACGATTTTAGAGAAGCATATTACTGGCTACGTATGAATACACCTGAGGTAAGCATTGCCATTTATTTGTATTATTTCAGATATAAATAAATAATATATAATACAGCAGTTTGTGCTATAAAATTTAAAGAGAAAAGAAAATTATTGCGAAATAAAACTTAAAATAGAAAGAAAACACTTAAAGAAACATTAAAATAAATTATATGTTTCATCTTTTCAGAATGCTAAAATAATGTCTTGGTGGGATTATGGATATCAGATAACTGCGATGGCAAATCGTACTATTTTAGTAGACAATAATACATGGAACAATACGCACATATCAAGAGTCGGTCAAGCAATGGCAAGTTCTGAGGAAAAGGCTTACGAGATTATGAGAGAGTTAGATGTCAACTATGTTCTTGTGATTTTTGGAGGGCTTACTGGCTACTCATCAGATGGTAAATATAATTTAACATAATTATATATATATTTCAATCTTTTCCTATTGTTATTGTTCTCAAAACAAGTTAACAATTTACTTCATTACTCATAAACTAAAGTGTACTTGAAACAGAATCAGAATTGAATCTGGAATCCATTAACTATGAATCAGTCACTCTCACATGTCTCATTCTAGTTATATCAATATTTAGACTATTATAGTGAGCAGATGAAAACTGTTTAGATTTATTCTGAAAAATCTTATATACATAATATTGTAAACAATTATTAATCTTAATTATGTATTTTGATTAGATATAAATAAGTTCCTATGGATGGTGCGCATTGGTGGCAGTACAGAAAAAGGAAAATCCATAACCGAATGGGATTATTACAACTCCGCGGGCGAATTCCGAGTGGATAAAGAGGGATCTCCAATTTTGCTCAATTGTCTCATGTACAAAATGTGCTATTACAGATTCGGTCAAGTCTACACTGAAGGCGGTAAGACTTACTAAGTACTTTTTGCTTTACTAAAACTGTATTCTTGTAAGGATTATATCATTTACTGTTTACTGTTTAAACAGGCAAACCTTCGGGTTACGATAGAGTAAGGAACATGGAGATTGGAAATAAGGACTTTGAATTAAATACTTTGGAAGAAGCATATACGACGGAACATTGGCTTGTGCGAATTTATAAAGTGAAAGATTTACGAAACAGGGGAGCTTAAAGTATTCTGACATTGGGATTTGCATAGACAAAAATCTATTGCCATAATGTCATAAATCTTTTGTAATAACGCAATAAATTACGTTCATTTATGTACGAAATTAATACATATACATATAATTATTACTCATCGCATTATAAAATTGAATTTTTATAAATGAAATGTGAAGATGAAAAAATAGCAAATATAAATATTGCTATACGCAATTTATTAGAATTTTGAAAAATAAATGTTTAGCATATTTCGGCAACGTCCTTAAAAATGCATAATATTATGGATAACATATTAGAATATTGCATTTGTTTATGAACGTTATATGCCTATGCTTTAAATATAGAAGAGAGGATTTCTATAATAAATATTTCGCATTCAATGCGCTATATATATTATCGAATAATTATATTATCTAAAATATGTTATATCTACGAAATGAATTATGTTCGAAATGAATATGTCACAAAGTTTATATTATATTGTAATCATTTCTCATGGAAACAGGTATAGTCAGGAATTTAAATTAATTATATTACAACGCTTATTACAAGTAAATACAAGTTATGTTATATTTACCTAATTAATCATACATTATAGCCTAAATATATTGAAATATAAATAAAGCAATGCAATTAGATTGCATTGTTTAGGCCAATTGAAATGTATAAACATGAAAAATGAATACAAGTAGGAGGCATGTGTTTTATATTTTTTATTCTATATATTTAACAGACAGTAAAACTGTTAAAACTTAAGGATTAGCACACAAATACTTGAATAAATGTCTTTTATTTCAAGGCTAATTTAGATGCATTGTATTACTCTTTAATTCCATATTACAATATTATTTATACAAGCTATCTTATATAAATTCTAGCTCAATATTTTTATCAATCACTTTAACAAAGATAGGAATGCCTATTTCGTTTAAATAATCGTTTAAAGCTGCATAGTGGAATTTATATTTCTAGCATTGTGTGATTATCTTCTGATGGACCACAAAGGGTCCAATTGACTCAAGGGATCAATGACTCTGCCATTAGATTTTTCTTGTGACGAACTTTTACTCGTGCTGTCGCTTGTTAAAATTGTTTGTGTTTTTCCTAAAATAAAGAAAATTAGAAGATTCTAAAAAAATAAAATGACTAATGCTCAACAAACATTGTTTGCTTGCACAATTTATATTACAAATCAATTTACAATATATGTGACAATCACATACCTGATTGCTCAGAATCAGGACGCTGCATTCCCACGCTGAGATTATGAAGAAAATCATCCGAAGGATGACATTGTAACTTTCGCGATGTTTTCTCCTTGTTCCCTTTGAATCCATCCAAATTTTCAAATGTAGCTCGAGTAGACGATAGAATGCCGCCTAAGACAAAACAGAGTATATTACTGGAATATTGTTTCTCTTTGGAGATGTCATGAGAAATTAATTCTTCTTACGTTTCATTAAAATATCCTGAGCGTGATATAATACTAGTCTATATGCAAATAACAATGATTCCTTATTTACGACTTGTTTGCGACATTTCGCAAGGCCTTTAAAAACCAGCGGTACATCTACGATTCCACAAGCAGCTCGTATGTGACACACAGTCGCAGCAGCCACTAAAAACAGACTGCTCAACGAACCGCCGTCTAAACAATGTACAATTACAGGCTTGGGAGAGCAACGTCTCAGTGCCTGCTCTGTCATCACGTCGCTTGAAAATGCAAGTATAGCACCGGGACTACTCGGAAAACCACTGGAAAAAGTTAGACATGTTAATCGCTGTACGTGTACTTTTTAAATATTTCAATTACTGAATCAACTTACTTTGAAGGCCACACAAGAAATTGCATGTGTACAATGATTCTCTCAGCTTTCTTCTTATTATGTTGAATAGAAAGAGTTCTTTGAATATAGGATGTATAATTAACTATCTTTTTTAGTGAAATAGTAAAATTTCCAATTTCTAAGTGGTCTTCTTCACTTATGGGCCAATACAATTCTCCATTCAACTATAAAAAAATATTTACATTATTAGAATATAAAAATTTAGAAAGGTATCATAATAAAAAATACAATAAAACTTTTAAAAGATTTCAATATATAGTCTTTTTCAAATTCTTAAATGTAAAATTCTATATACAAACCTGAGTATCAGATGCCAAGCACGCAATAACTTCACTTTCTTGTTCCCAGACCATCGTCCAAAAAACGTATAGTTTATCAGACAAAGGTGTTTGAGTTATAATAAATGCCGTAGGTATCCACTGCGTGATTTCCATGATATGAGACGCATTTATGTATGACGAAACATCCGATGATGATAATTGCACCCGGGTCGTGTCGTATGGAATACAATCAATTGTTCGATTTTCGGATGAGTGTGCTAACGCTACAGTGCTCGACTGTTTTCCATTTTCTCGTTCCTACAAAAAAAAAGAGAATTTTTATAAACTTGGGGGAAACTACTTGAAACTATTTATATTCTTAAAAGTATGATTTTCGCTTGATTGAAAGATGATATTTATATTGAACTTACCTCGAAGTCCTGAACTTCTTTCCACTTAATATCAAGATTTGTGGCCCCACTTAAAGTTTTTACGAGTAAACTATCTACGAATTTTTCGTATTTCTCGACATCGTTAATAAACTTTTGTAGCGCTGCTGGATCACCTAAGGGATCTTTCTTCGGTTGAACGTCATTGGACCACGTATCCCATACGATTTGCAAGTTCTCATGATCATTTTTATCTTCAGTAGAAACCGTGTTCTCTTGTTCAGTTTTACAGGATTTGACTTGTTCGCTTTTTTCTGCCTTATTATCTTCCGCAGCGTCATCCGTTATAGCCTCCTCTTTTTTCGGTACTGAAAGAGGCCGCACTTCTGGCACGAGAGGTGCATGATTTATAGTGATGTCGAGATCGGAAAGAAGATCAACGTTTGATAACGATTCCTCGGTCGAATGCTTCATCGGATTAGCACTTGTTGTTGTGTTCGTACCATTATTGACCGCTTGCATGTACGTTTGATTGTAATTGGTGTAATTTTCAGGTCTCGTTTCCGAACCGGCTGAAACGAAACGATTTGAAATGATAAAATGATTCTTTATGCGTAAGAGAACATAATACGATGAGAGTAACATGTAACATACCTGGACCCTGCATTTGAAGACCATAAGGTGTAGTATAATACGTATCGTTTTCTGTTGCTTGGGGCTGATAAACTTGACTGTACTGCGAGGATGACGTTTGATTCACAACAGCATTCGTGCCCGCGTTCGTGTACCTTGCGTTTGTCTCCTGCTGCTGGTAAGTGTCACTCGCCGTGGCATTGGAGGACGTTACCGAAACCGTTGCCTCCAATGCTTGTGAGGTCGGTGTACCTTGGGGATTGGACGCGTAGGCGTAGCCCTGCGCCTGGTTAACGGGATACGTGTACGTCATTGTATTTGTTCCATGCGTGTTCTGCATATAGCCGTAATTTTGCTCCTGTCCATAATTTGGGTACTGTACATATCCCGCGTAAGGAGCTTGCTGTGAGTATTGGTACGACGGCGAGTAACTCTGCACCGTCGTCGTCGGTTTCGCGTGGCTCTGTATTATTTCCGAGCTACCTGAACTGTAGCCGTATGTGCTGGATGCATCTCCGGGCAGCATGCTGGTCTGCTCGTACGGCGCAGCACCGGTAGCACCGTGCTGATAATTCTGATAAGTACTTGGATAATTCGCAACGACAGCATTCATTTGTACCTGCGTGCCGTACGCGGCGTACGCTTTATCCGTGTAATTCTGTTTACTCGGTTCCGTGCCGGTCTGCTGCGGGTACTGAACGGGATTAACGCCGTGCAAATTCGAAGCGTACGACACCGGGACTTCGTTTGCCGATGCTGCGGACGGTACGGGCTGATTGCTCGTACTCGGTTGCTGCGATTGCATATACTGTGTCGGAGGAACGACAGCCGGGTCGTACGTGCCTTGAGTGTACGGGACTCGCTGGGCCTGTAGCTCCGCCGGATTGTAGTACGTGGTATTCTGGTAGTTTTGCGGATAAGTGATCTCGGAGTGGGCAGTCTGCGGGAGTGAGTAGTTCTGCGTCAATGTACTGTCCTTCGCCGGCATCGTTTGCTGCGATATAGCGACGTTCTGACCGGCATGAAACATTTCTTGATTTAAATTCGTTTGCTGTTGAGTATCGTATTGCTGAGCTTGTTGCACAACGCTGTAAGAAGAAGCTTGCCCCTGGCCATCCATCGACGCGGTGCTGCTCGCGCCGATCGTAGAGACCGACATTTGCGGTACTGGCTGAACGTGCGTGGACGTCTCGGCCGTTCCGCTTTTAACTGTAACTTTCTCTTGATTGGATACGTACGGCGCTGCTACGTTATAGCTATTATAACCCGTTGGAGACTGATAAGCATCGTACTGCAAAGCAGTATTAGCAACATTGTAGTTGGTGGTAACGTCACGGAATTTATCTTGTCCGGATGTGGGAAGAGTTTGTCCATTAGGTAGATAAGAATTGGCAGGATATTGTACACTCGAATTAGATACGTCTGCAGTGGGTGTGGATAGAGTCGGCTGCTGATAGACGTTTGTGGTGCTCGTGGTGGTCGGCAAGTAGGTCTGGCTCAAAATGCTATTGGCAACCGGATTTTCGTAGTAATTCTGCGTATTGTACGAATATGGAGAGCTCGTTCTGTAATCCGCGTACGTTGCAGGATAATAATGTTGCGACGACTTCGCGGCCGAGGACGGAATTTCCGACACGGGTATTGTATTTGGGGATTGAATTACATTCTTGCTTCCTATCTCAGTTGCCAGTGACTTCGAATCCATTTGCATCGACGAGACTTTGTACAAGTTGTAATACGGATTTTGATAACCGGTACCACATTCCGGTACTCGGTTGTTTAAATAATCCTTCAGCTTCAGGCCATTACCGGATCGAGGACGTGCTTGATCGTAAGTCGACGGTATGGCTGGATCAGTCTTTTCGTACACAGTCAGTGTGTTCTTGTTATCCTGCGCAAGTATCTGCTCCCGTTCTTCTTCCTGCACCTTGCACGTGCTTTTAACTCGCTGCAGTAACTTCGAAACGTTTATTTCTAATTTTCTGTAGAATTCCAAGCCTTTGCTCGATTTTGCTAACAAATCCTCGTACGCGTCGTAAGAATTGATTAACGAAGATATAGTCATTTCTCTACGTTTCAGTATTTCCTCCACGTTCTTGCGTACATTAGCAGTCTGTGCATATGCGTCTGTCAGAGCCGCTAATATATTATCTTGTGCAGCAAGATTTTGTTCTATCAAGTTCACCTGCAATCCGACATTAAGCTCTTTTATTCAATCGTTATTAATTAAAAGATATGAGATAATTTGCGTGAAATTTTACTGACCAAACTCTGATGCTTGCTAAGCTGGTCCGTAAATAAACGATCTAGAGAGACAGATTCAGATGTAGCTGTGACTAGTAAACGTGTTAGATCGTCTTGGACAATTTGATCTCGTAATTTGGTAAGCAAATCAAGTCTCTGCATTCGCATTTCATCTACTTTATTCAAGACACGCTTCAGTTCTTTAGTATGCATTTTCTCTATTTCTTTAGTTTGTGATTTTTCCGAACCTTGATCTAAAAACATTGAAAAATTAATTAAATTCAACAAGTTATTTGAATTATTATAATTATATTATTATCACATGTTCTACATAGAAATTTATTATATAATATATAAAATATAAATATATTATATAATATATAAAAAAATTACCTCCAAAATATGTGTTTGGTGAAGGGATTTGGGCCATTAAATCAGCTATTGGCTGCGCAAGAATTTTTAAATTCTTTACATGCATCGTTATTGCTTTATGGAGAGCTTGATTACTCTCAGAAGCCTTGTTATGTGCTTCCTCATATTTCTTAGCTTCTCTGGTTAGATCTGTTGCTACTATCGACGGTGGTCTTTTGCCTACTGTATCTTGATATTGTTTTTCCCTATAAAAAAATAAATTCGTTAATAATATTTTCTAACTACTATGAAATTAAAGATTTAAAATTTTTAACAAAAGTAAAAGGCAATTAATATTCATACTTTTGTTCCTCATCCAACAGATATTTTGATATTTCTTTTAATACTTTCTCAACATCTTGACTCGTTTCAGACAATTTTCCCATAATATCTACTAATTCTTGAATAACATGTTGTTTTGCATTAAGCGCAGCACATCGTTCGAGTAATTCTTCCGGAAGAGGTACGCACTCCCATTCTGTACCTTGTGAATCGGGATCCCATAAATTCATATGTTCCAGCTTCAAGGAAGTAAGATAAGTATTAAGATATTGATCTTTTTCGTCAATTTTTGTTCCAATAAAACGCAATATTTTGGCTTTTTCCTCTGAGTAAAGAGAATTAGCTTCGTGTACTTTCATAGGAACAAATCTGTGAAATAACATATAAATATTAAATTCATATAAAAGGAATATTTATAATGTTATAAAAGATTATAAGAAGAAAAAATATAATTTCGTTATTTATATTTGTAATTTAATAATAAAAAATAAAGTGTTATAAAAAAACTGTTAAATATAAAATATTACAAAATTACCTTGCAAATATATCTTGTCCTGATACCTCTGGATCATTTATGTTAAATGATACTCCTTTAACTAAAGACGCGCCTTTCACTATAGGAAGGCTTTCTTTTTCGGGCACTTCTTCGTGATAAATAAAATCGTTCTCATTTTTAGCGGCTTTTCTCTTGCCTTCGATTACATCGTTGGTAAACGTGAGCGATTCTTCCACTGCGGCTTTTTCCTCTTTAACATTTGCGAAATCATAGATTGTGTGTGCCTCATTGAGGGATGCTAACGCAGCGTTATAAAAAGCAACTCGTTCCCCCATTTTCCTTTGTTCCTCTGCAGCGAGGCCTTGATAAAGATACGTAACGGCCATGTGATACGCTTTTTTAAACTTGACATAGCGTTTCCAGCTCTGCAAAAGTTTAGAGATTCGATTTATAATTATTCGACTTGTACTTTTATCGCTAAAAACGTAATACTTTAGATTCACGAAAATATGTAAACAAACTGAAATATATATAAGCTATAATTTAACTCACTTTGTAAATTTTGCTACCGACAGTGTCGGATATAGTTCCATCTTCAGCTCCGCCTTGCTCCAGCGTGGATAGGGCCATAGTAAAGTAATCTACTATTTGTTTTGCAACTTTTGCTGCAATAATGCATACAATGTACAATGACAGACAGAACTGAACTGTTAAGAGATCGATTTATAAAACTGAGTCGATGAAACGTACCTACAATCGTCGGCTTGCGATTATCCAGCATGCTCTTCTCCAATATGCACTCTTGAGCCTGCGCCAGGGAGAGCTGATGCATAAAGGTCATTAATTCCGGTGACAGGTCGATACCAGACGGCTGGGGAAAACTGTTCTTCAGGTGCTCAAAGGCCCACGCTGCGCACTGAAAATGAGTACACGCCATCTTCATTCCGTCTGCGCTGTTTCTTTCAGTTCGAGCGCCCAGCTGGCTGTGCATCGCCCCGATATTGTATAAAATCGATATTATCTCAAAACGGACGCTGCCCAATGAACACACCAAGTTCGCGTAAGCGTCTCTCCTAAAAAAGAAGCATCATATGATTTAACAGGAACAAATTGACGAATGCAAACGCATGTACAATTAAAACTAAATAATTAAATATGTATAAAGTGTAATGAAAAATATCTTAAGTAGCATGCTGACATTATTTGTTATGAATCTGACGTATTCAATGTGACGTTTTTGACATTTTGATATCAGCCTAGTCGACAGAGCATCAGTTACATTACATCTGTTATAATTTCGCACTCAGCAATATAAATGTAATATAACGACATGCGTTATACTACATTTACATTGTTGAGTGCAAAATTATAACATAGACGTAATGCCATTGTTCCCAGACTCTCCAAAACATGATCTACGGACACTTTTATAATATAGAGATATACGTTTTTTGAATGTTTTTGAGGTGTTTTTGGAAAATTCTGCTATCTGGAGTGTTTTGTGTCGACCGGGAGCCTGCTACCTAAAGTGGACTTCATACCACGTAAACGTAACCGCAGCGGGACCATCCTTGTACATGGGAAATCTGCTCTGAAGGAAATGCAACTGGCAATAATACTTCTTCAACAGCGCACACCCAGCCATGTCGATCGGCGGTCTGACCGCCATCGAGCGCAAGCTCTCCAGCTGATGTATCTCATTGTTGTACGACTCGGGGTCTTCGTTGTAAAAATCCTGTATGTACTGCAAGGCAGAAAAAAAAGGAAAGATGATGCACAGGCGAGGCAGAGTCAACGTCCGAGTGGCAGGTTGCCCTTATCAGTACTTCGACATTCCGTGCAAACGACAGATTTGCGACGGAATGCGAAACATGGGGGGCGGGCGACTAATTAGATATAAAGGGAAAAGGGAGGTAAACATTCGTGCCTGCTTGAGCTTCGGGCCGAAGGTGGTCGGCTCGGGACTGACTTTCAGCTGGAACCATATCATCGGCAACCTCGGCACTGCCTCCATTTCGGCGCGCACACGTCGGTCCTCACTTTGTCGTGCTAGTCGCGCGCTGACAATCGGTCATCTGTCAAACTCGTCGGCGGATCCGGCCGAGGGTATGCACCACTGTCCGTCACGTATTACATGCGAGTGACAAGGGAATTATACGCCACGGTCTCCCACGGTCTTCTGGAGCGTACGCAATCGAGTCTCGAGACTCCGGCGGCGACGGTTTCCGCTCATGGAAGGGGCCACGGGCCTCGAGAGTCGCGCTCCAGAGCGGGAGTTCCAAAACGGCGAGTCATCACGGCGATAACGCCTCGTCGTTAAACGACGAAATAGACGTTTCAGCGAGAAATTGAAACGCGGTCGGATAAACGAGTCGTCGGAGAAATTTTCTTCAGAAATTTTGCAAAATTTCGTCAATGCAAAGGAATCACGTGAATTATATTAATATTAAAGCGTTGGAAGAACAGTCTGTTTTATATTGCATTATACAAGCGGCAAGATAACTCTTGAATTTATTGTCAAATGTATTCGCAAAATGTCATGGAGTCCCAAAAACGGAAATATAGAGCGTGATGTTTCAGATTTGTTTTTTCGAACTTTTTTCGTATTGTTCATTTTTTTTCTCCTATTTTTCTCCTCGACATCTAATTAAGTTTTAATTTAATTTTATTTTAAGTTTAGAGAAATAATGTGATATAGTAAAGTGGCAAAAAGAATGGACGTTTTGTGAATTATTGCGGAATTATTGAAAATTCCGATGCTGTCAAATTTTGTTTTTCTCTCGAGATGCCATCTATTGAAGAACTTGACGAAGCTGAACACGAATAATTCATTGCGGTGACGCTAGATGGCAGCAGACTGTGCATTATTGATTTTGCTGAAGCTCATTACCGTAAATTTACATTATAATAAAAAAAACGCTATCGAATCCTTTGTTTCTAAGAATAAAATTCAAAAAAGGACTTATATTTTTTTAGCGTTATAATAAATATATGAGAAAAGAAAAATTACGAATGAAAAATTGAATAGAATAAAAATAATATTCGCTTTGCATTTTATCTGCCAGAAATTCAAGAATAACTCATAGCTAGAACTCTAGATGGCAGCAGGCTGAACTTTTACAATGTTAAATGAATTCCTAGGAATTCTAGCTTATATTAATTACACGAGTGAGCAATATATGACACATATATGATGTAGAATGTCTACTTTTCTCTTGTACTTTATGTATTTTATATGAATAAAAGAAATATATGTATATATTAATAAAATTATGTATCATATATTATTAGCTAGATATATGCATGTATATAAGATTGTTTTAAAACATATGAGCGTAACTTTAGGGTGAGGGATGAATTCAACGGAGCACAAGAATAATGAAGAAAATTTGTATTTGTCATGCTTGTTTTCAAATTACAGGCAAAATTTTACATTTCAATAATTCTTGTTATAAACTCAAATAGTGTAATTAATTTCAAACTGGTTGCTCGTATACTTTATACTTCGTGTGTAATTTTACTAATTGTTTACAAATATAATACTAAGTGTAAAATAGTTCAATGAAAATACAGGACAAAGAAATGTTTCACTTAATTAAAAATAATTATTAATTTATTAATTGAATAACAGTGTTGATGAAACAAATAAATCACGCTTTTAATAAAACTTTTATTCATTTCATCAATATTGTTGTTGAATTAACAAGTTCATTTCAATTAAATTAACTAATATCCTTAATTCAATATCATTTCTTTTTTACACGTATAATACGAGTTTTTTCTTTTCATCTCTCCCTCTTTTTCCCCGTTTCTCGAACCGGTCATTACAGTCATGCCTATGAACATTATTACACGTCATTCATCTACTTCTGCTGCGAAATGCAGGCGTTAAAAAAGATTTTCCAACGAAATAGAATTCGTCATCGCTCCGGCGCCGCGCCCGGCGAGGTTTCGCGGGACAACCGATCATCGGTCGATCCAGGAAAAATCGGACGACGAAGGTGGAGAGGACGAGAACGATTACTTAATCACGCGCATTACCGCGAAGCGGAGTTTTATCACAGAGTCATTTCCGCGGGATGCCGCAGTATCCTTTCGGAATCGCGCGCGTTCGTGCCGCGGCTCTCGCCTCGCCTCGTTCGCTCGCATCGAAGCGAGCCCAAAACGCTTCGACACTTCCGCGGAAACGACGGCATGGCACGGTGGACGACCGTCGTCGTTCTCCTCCACGTGACAGCGCGCGTCCTCCTCTCCGTGGCCGCGAGCGCGCAGCATCGCGACCGAGAGAGCCTCTGCGAGTCGCGGCAGACCTGCGCGAGCTGCCTGCAAACGCCGCAATGCGTCTGGTGCTCCATGACGGTAATGAATATTTATAAGCGCCGTTAACGAGCGGTCTACTCCGCTAGAGATGACACACGGTGAGAAAGAGAGAAGGAGAGAATCCGCGGGAGAGACGCGCGGGAGAGCCGCGCACCTGCGACTACACCCTTGCGTTCGCGTTCTCCAGCACCGCGGTGATTCATACGCCGAGTGAATACTTACCGCATGACTGTTTTGCACGACACTTGCGTGCGCGCGCGCGCGCTTGGTACAAAAACGTTTCTTTCGCCTTTTCTATCAGTCCTCTGATATCTAAATGGGAACCGGAAGAGAGAGGATTCATCCGCGCCCGTCTATAAGTAGAACGTACATGTGTCCGATGTGTGAGAAAAATTGGAGGATTTGCACTTGAGAGTCTTACATTATAATAAATTCTATTATCTGTAGTAATTTATTAAGTTAGAAGATATTTATTAAATTAGAAGATGAAGAATTTGTGATTTTTCATTAGTTTAAATATTATATAGCTCGAATATTGCAAATTTTATTATAAAATAAAAATTAGATGTAATAAAATGGAAATAAATTTTCAAAATTGATATAAAATTTATGAAATGGATTTTAAAGGCAATAATGAACAGATATAAAATGAATAAAACAGTTGTGATATGTCATTAACTGTCAATCATCAAAATGTTCGTTAATAGCTTCATAAGCATATTTATATAATAGCAAAAGTAACGTACTTACAATCTCTGGAAAAAGAATTCACTTTTAAAACATAAGAGGATTATTTCTCAAAATGCTATAAAAAATAATTATAAGTTGAAAATAAAGTTTACTTAATATCTCATTTTGTACTAAAAAAATAATTTAGATATTAAATTAAATTAAATAGTGTCGAAATTTTTTTGTGTCCACCTTCTTATAAGTGAATTGTTAAATGCATTGGAAATTCATCATCCGTAATATACCTAATCACCCTCAATGGACTGAATTAAAGTTTCTTCATATGTAATGCGAATGACAAAAACAATTATCGATTTTAAGATAAGTACTTGAACAAAAATCAACGGTGACCGTTAATAAAATGGATAAAATGTTAACATTTTTATCTTTTGTTGCGCGCATTAAAGTATTTTTAATTTAAACGTGCTTTTAATTTTAATACCTTTAATACTTTTAACTTTTCAAGTCATACTGGATGATAATTGATTTCTTGCTCACGGCTTTATAAGGTATCTAAGCAGAGTGTAAGTGCTCCTCTGTTGCGTTGCGTATCCAAACAAACGTATTTGAGAGAAGGCGACCATTGGTGTCTACCATGGGCTGTGATAGATCACGAAAATGTAATGGACACTTTGGAAAACCGACCGTTATCCTTGATCAAGGGTAAAGATCCCATCCAAGTTCAACCCCAGAAGATAAGATTACGTCTCAGACCAGGTGAGAGAAAGACTTCATAGTAATTCACATAAACGGATTCTTTTTAGCACGAGAAAATGTACGCCGCCTTTTAATTTGCATAATTGAAATACAAAGTTCTTTTAGAAATTACAATAAAATAATTTTTGTTGTTAAAAATATATATAAAACTATAAGACGTTAATTTTTTAAATATTTCTAACATACTTATCTAATGCTGTACATAATTCAAGTAAATTACAACTTTTAAGAGTCAAGAAATTTGGACAAATTATTTATAGGGCAGGACTATCGTTTAACTATGAAATACAGCCAGGCGGAGGATTATCCCGTGGATCTATATTATCTTATGGATCTATCAGCGTCCATGGAGCCGTACAGAAACAAATTATCGAAACTCGGTCTGCAATTGGCTAAAGCCATGCAAAAACTTACGTCAAACTTCCGCATTGGCTTTGGCAGCTTTGTAGATAAGGTCGTTTTACCAATGACTAGCACGCAGCCCGAAAAGTAATTACATTCATTATGTATATCATTGCAACGGACATTTCGCTTAATTAAATAGAAAATTAATTACAATTGTTGAAAAAATATTATAACTGAATGAAATCGTGTTAGTAAGAGATTTGTAATCCGACTGAATTTTTACATTAGATTGGAATCACCCTGCACTTTGAAAAGCACTGGAGAGCCATGTGCACCGCCTTATGATTATAAAAATCAAATGCCTCTTACGGAAAACGTTGCTCTATTTGAGGTAATTACCATTATGCAGCTATAAATTCAGCACATATTAAAACAAATGAAAAAATTTATACTGAACAGTTTAGAGTAATAAGGATAAAAAGTTTCGATCACTTCCAAAATTATTATTCTATAAATAGGATATATATTTTATATTTCTTAAGGAATTACGCTTGAAATTATTCTTGACGATTAATTTTCAATGATCTGTTGAATACAAGTAGTAACAATTAACAAATAGGATCAGGTGCAAGCGGCGCCGGTGTCGGGTAATCTGGACGGTCCCGAAGGTGGGCTCGACGCGATGATGCAGGTCATGGTATGCACCAAGGAAATCGGCTGGCGCCAAAAAGCACGTCATCTTATTGTGTTCTCAACCGACGCGATCTTCCACATTGCTGGAGACGGCAAGGTACGTAAATCAAAATGAAATACTAGGTCGCGCAGGCCTATATATATATGTATGTATAAATAAATAGACCGAGTGATAGTGAAGAGTTCGAGATGAAAAAGCTTAATGATTTTTCAGCTTGCAGGAATAGTAGAACCCAACGATTGCAAGTGCCATTTGGACGAGAAAGGATTCTACACTCACTCCCTTCTACAGGATTATCCGTCAATTTCTCAAGTGAGAAATTATATTCACCTATTTTCTTTCTTCGAGAATTATTTCACTTACAGGCGTGATTTGTAAATTTGATCGCTTAAGATTTTTTTTAAAAGTTCTTTTCTTCGTTTAGATCAACAAAAAAGCACGTGAGCATAATATGAATATTATCTTTGCCGTTCCTGATCACAAAAATGACACTTACCAACGATTAAGTCGTAGCATCAGCGGATCCTCTACCGCAACTCTGGAAAATGATTCGAAGAATGTCGTCGCCTTAGTGAGCAGTGAATATGAAGTGATTACATTTATAAAAGATAACATACGTAATTATTAAGTTATATAAATTATTTTTCCACACTTTACATTTCAGTTTGCGTTGTAATGGAGATAAATTAATAGAAAATTAATTAATAATTTCAGTTTATCTCAGAAAATTAATTTATTTTATCTAATTATACAGTAACTAATAGTAGAGTAGTAAAATTATTGACGGTTAGAGCTATAATAATCCCTGATCTCTATAGAGTTCTCTGTGATTTCCCGCTGAAAAATAGGATATTTGTGGGATAAGGATCGGGTTTCGAATTCTCCCGCTATCAATCATTCGTGTTAGCATGGAGCGTTCCTTCCATATAGTAATTAAAAAATTGATAAAAATTCAATATATTTACAGAAATTAGTGGACTCGGTGACAATGATCGATACAGCGCCGAAGATGATCGATATTAAATATTTCTCCCGATGTTTAAACAAAACGGGAGAATTGATGGAACGTCGGGAATGCGGAGGACTTCGCTTAGGCAATGTTATCGAGTTTGAAATTGTGCTCAAGGTGTGCTAATAAGTTATAAATATTATTATTAATTTTCTAAATATAATTCATTATGATTTGATTGGCGTCAGGTTATAGAGTGTCCCAAGGATTCAAAGGATTGGAATCAAACTATGGAGATTAAACCTAGAGGCCTAAATGAGAGTTTGACTGTCGATCTGGAAATTGTATGCGACTGTCCTTGTGAGAAACCTGGACATTTGGTAAATATATTAAAGTAAAAGAGCTAGCTCGAATAGTAACGCTAAGAAAAATCTGTTTAATATATAAATTTATTTTACGTGTAATATTCAAAAATATATTGATTAAAAATATTATTTATGTTTTTCGTAGCAATCAAATTTGCATAATGCTAACACTTTTTGTATTGAATTTTAAACTATTATTCGCGACACAGGGATATCAACCGAATGCAATAGAATGCAAGGGAAAAGGTACATTCGTGTGCGGCGTGTGTTCCTGCAATCCTGGTTTTTATGGAAAGCAATGCGAGTGCGAGGGAAATAAGGGTGACAAATCAGTCTCGGTGACCGATTGCAAACCCGACAATCAAACTACCGAGCTCTGCAGCGGTCATGGCACATGCAAGTGTGGCGTCTGCGATTGCGACAAACGACCGAACAATCCGTTAGAATTATTTTACGGAACATACTGCGAATGCGACAATTTTTCTTGCAAGCGCAGTGGTGGTCAGGTATGTCCGAAAATTAAAGACATAATAGAATCGCAAAGTAAAATTCTAAGCAGTGAGGATAAAGTCCTAAAGCTCATTATGTAAGATAAAAAAGTGCTTAGTTTCTAATAAAAATATTCAGCAGATATTACATATTTGCGATTCTTATATAGTAAAATAAACATTTTATTTTATTATGGATTAAAAATGATTTAGTAAAGCTGTAGTATAGCTATATTATTTTATTACATTATAATAAGTAGTGATTTATCATAGAAAAGCCATAGTATGGCTACATTATTTTATTTTATTATAGATTAAAAATGATTTACTAAAATCCTTGTACATACTTATATATTATACTTAGAAAATATTTAACTATTTTTAGTATAGCATTGCGTTTTGTTTTACTTTATTACATTATATATTATTTTATTTTGGATTAAAAATAATGTAGCAATGCTATACTAAAAATAGTTAAATAATTTTTAATTTTTTAAGTATGTACAAGTATTTACCGCCAATATAGACAATAAAAATTACACGCCTGAAAGAGAGTAGCCAGGGATAGAAGATCTCTATTATCGCGCGTAACTACCGTGTTCTCGCTTGATAGTTACTTTTAACAAATTCGCGCGGAAGTTACACGGCAATCTTACCTTCGAGCGAGCGCGGCAGCGGCGTTTATAAGGGCGGTTGGACAAATTACACGCCTTTGTACGTAGCCCATTACGTTCGCCGTTCGTCTCTCCTTTGTCCGTTTAAGGTCTGCGGCGGACGGGGCAAGTGCGAATGCGGTACCTGCAATTGCCTGCCGGGATGGGGTGGCGAGACGTGCGACTGCAAGGAGACCAACAGCACATGCATCCCGCCGACGGGCGAGAACGTCGAGATTTGCAGCGGACGCGGTAACTGCATCTGCGGCAGCTGTCACTGCCACGAGCGGGACAATATCCGATATTCCGGACAATATTGCGAGGAATGCCCAGTGAGTGTGCGCGCACGTAAAGAAATAATCTCGGAAGTTTGTTGGGAGAAAGCGAGAAACTGTTTCTTTCAGCAAGCAAAATAAGGAAGAACGTAAAAAAGGTTCGAGCGTGAACGTTTTCATTAAACGTTAAAATGTTTATACTTAATTACCCGCATAGAGAAGACGGTTCACGTGGAATTAATATTATTGTGCATAATGCGCACTTGGTTGCAACTTGTACATCCGCAAAGACTTTTTTAATTGAAAATAAAATTAAATTTATTGGTAAATTGGTAAATTATAAAGATACAAAATAATTTAAGTTGTTGATCGTTACAGCTATTTATTAATTTTATTCTAACCTTATTTAATTTGATAATAAGTGAAACAGATTGATACGAATTTTATAATCAATTAGAGAAGATGTCATTTTCAATCGGACTGAATCTTGATAGTCTAATAATATTTTTGTGTTTTTTTAAATATACTTTTTTCAACTTAATGAAAGCTATTTATTAAAAGTTAAATCAATTATCGAAAGTGGATTTATTATAATAGTTTTTTATATAATTTGATTTTTACTTATTTAGAAAATATACATTTTAATCTAATTTATTTTATATATATATATATATAGTGTTCTAAAATTTTTTTGTATTAAAACATCTTAATCTTACGAAACATTTATTTATAACTCACTTTAGACGTGTCCGGGACAACGGTGCGAGGAGCTGAAGGACTGCGTGGAATGCATGGCGTACAACACAGGGCCACTCGCGACAAACGGAAAGTGTGACTTGTGCATGCACGAAATAGACATCGTTAGTAATTATCTTGAGATAACATCTACTCTGCAAGCTGCGCGAGGAGAATTAATTATTTGCGATGCAAATGCTTACGACGCTTATTACTCCACAGGTTGACACTGTCGAGGAAGATCCCGCGAGAGATGAAGAAACCGGCGCCCGCATATGTCGAACACCGGGTGACGCAGGCTGTACGTTTGTCTTCAAATATCAATATCACAGAGCCGGCACTGGGGGAGACATCAAGATCTTCAAGATTCAAGCCGAGAAAGAGAGAGCTTGCCCAACGCCCATTAACGTTTTCGGTAAACATTTTTGTTGTTGTGCTATTATATAAATTATGGTTTATTATACTTTATTTATTATACTTTATTATGTTATGTCCGCTGAAATATTAAATTTATGTCTCAGGCTCTTTGAAATTAATGAGTAACACATGTGTAATTAATTAGTCGTGATGAGATTAATAATGCACATCTGCATATAACATATTTAAAAAAATTATATAACGTATTTTACGTCATTATTTTAAGACTTTTCTTTAAGGCCTCGCCATTCTCTATCTTTCTTCTCTTAATATTTTCTAATCCTTATTATTATTTTATGATAATGTTGAGAAACTGATATATAGTATCTAGAAACTAATATATTATCTTTGCGCGTTGGTTGCGCTTACGTATACGATTGAATGTGCGACGAAAGATATACAAAATGAACTGGAATTTACTTTCTCCCGTAGGTGTTGCGCTAGGCGTCGTCATAAGCACCGTCATTATCGGTTTCCTGATTCTCCTCATTTGGAAGATCCTCACAATTATTCACGACAAGAGGGAATACGCCAAGTTCGAGAAGGAGCGCGCCCTCGCTAAATGGGACAGAGTGAGTCGCTATTTCTCTTTGTTCCTGATCGCGTGACTACGAGATTGCCGGAACATCAATATGTCGAAATGTTTCAGGGCGAGAATCCTCTGTACAAACAAGCGACATCGACTTTCTGCAATCCGACGTTCAAGGAATATGCCAAAAATTAGTCATTTATAAACTTATTAATAATAATTTATAACTTTAGACTTCCTTGTGATATATTACGAATTTAATTTTAATTTTTTGTATAATAATAGCTTTTAATTTTATTTTTCGCGCACTGAAATTAACCTAATAACGCATTGAAAGATGACGAATATTATTCTTTATTAATAAGTTCTTAAAGATCAGATCTCAAGATTTTTATACGAGAAAACAATTATTTTAATCTTACTTTTAATACTGAACATTGATTTAATTTATTGTTAAATTTAACATTAAAAAAGTATTCAGTAGCAGTTAATGTATCAATTTATATTAATATTAACACACATGATTTGAATTAAAAAAATTAAGTCACGCAAATTACTCATGCCCAATGAGCAGGCGTAAATTAATATGAATCATGACGTTTTATTACATAAGTAAGATATTCTTAGATCTTATTATTGCACGCGGTTAGAAATATTCTTTATAGGTGTAATAGGTGATTTCAACGCCGGCCTTCTCTCCAATATACCAGATCCGATGGCTAGCGCCGCGCTAAGCGAAAGAATTGAACGAGCCACTGCGGGCGCCATGTTGTTTAATTGCCGCATAATGAGAAGACCAATCGGCAGCGAGAATCTCGCCGTGCAAAAACGAGCAAAACTTTCCACAGCTCTTTCGCTCTCTTCCTTCGCCTCCTTACATCCTTCTCTCACATTCACCGACCTCGTAATAACACGTCTCCGCTCAAATACTTCCTGCTTCCCCCTATTTATTGCGAAATCTAGCCGCGTAGGTTTCCCAACGAGACTTTTTATCGTTTCACTCTATCATTGTAAAGTCGTGGCCAACGGCGGATTTATCGATAGCGATCTAAGTATGATTGCTTAATTGAACCTCCGAAAAGCTCTTAAATTAGCTTTACGAATTTAGAGTTATTTCATTTATTTCACTTTAACACATCAAACTAATAGCCATATATTGTAATAAAAAAGAATGTTACGCAATTTGTAATTTTAAACAATTAAATTGGAAAATATTTCGGCCAACAATTAATTCCGTAAATATTTTAAAAACTATACCTACTTATACTTATATCTTTAGAAAATTAATTTATATATTAATTTCTATTTATATTCAGTTTTGCTAACAAGAATTTAATTATCTTGCTTATTAGGACTCATTTAAATTTATCATTATATATGTTTTAATAATCTCTAAGTCTTATTCGAACTAAATTCTAAATCAATCGATCACGTAATATATTCTATTCAACGCATGTTCTATCGTTCTATCAATTTCTTGATTTTATCCGTGAGCAATCATTGTTGCTCCGTAAATAGAGTGAGCGACGGATTATTCGAGGGAAAACGGGGATCGCCGGCGTGCAATCACTCGTAAATCAATCTTAAATTTGATCCGGGCCTTCTCGAACCGATACAGATCCTGCCCTCCCTCGGCCTGATTGTTTCGAATATCCTCTGGCCTCGTACTTTATTGCCCGCTACATGCTCACGAAGAGGGCAGGCCCCCGCTTGTAAGGAGCTCGTAAATTCGTCACCATACTTGGCTCCCGTCGCAAAACCTCGGGGCGAATCACGCTATATTTCCCACAGGAAACTTAAGGCACTACCCACATTCAGAAAACCCTCATGATTCGATTAATTGACTGATTCGATTGAGTGAGCCAAAATATTGTAGTAAATTTTAGATAACGAGATGTAGAGGAATAGAAAGTTTATTGGAGGCAGAAAAATTATTGAAAGTATAAACTAAATCTTTTAAAACTCATATCAAAACAATTGTTTAGAGTTAGATAGTATTATGTATTCAAGTTAAAAAATGAATTGTTAAACAAGCTAAGAAAATAATATTAAGAGCAATAATAATATTAAAGACAGTCGTAAAAATTTTAATTCTAGCAGAGATTATAATAATTACTGGTAAAAAAATGATACTCGTCACAAAATAAAAATAATAATTGTATTAAGAACTTCTTTTTCAATTTATTTAGTTAAGAGCAATTACATATTAAATAATACTAATGCAAAGCAAATAAAGAACATTACAAAATGAAGCGGATTCAACGTTTAATAAACTATCGAGTATAATTTTTTTATTATTGAGAAAATTCTGTCCGGATCTTTATAGAAATTTCTCAATATAAAACTAAAATATATAACCGAGCATTGATAAAAACGTCTAATAATATCTCTCTAACAGCGATGCAATAGATGGACAAAGATCAAAATTTGTCAAACGTCTTTGTTTTACCTGTGAAAACTTGTTAGTCGGCTCCGTCATCAGTCACGGTACCTTTAACGCCTCGTAAAACCGAGATACGCACCACTCAAAATAGCCGGAGCCACGCCTATTATCTGCGTGGTGATGCTACAGGATCATTTGGGTGACTTACGCTCGCAAATGGGGCGCGCTGATGAATTAGCGATGATTACGAGGCGACGCGCTTTTTCGAAACAACCATCGACTCCTGCTTAGCTCCTTTCTAATTGGTTTCCATTCCGACAACGACATGTGGCCCATGTGTATATTTCCTTTTTCAACAAACGCAATCGATCATATGTCGTTATGAACTGAATTCGAGTAGCGTCGAAAGAACAGCGATATGTTGAAGAGAAGTAATTTTACTTTTACAATGCAACATCTCCAACATCGGTCTCAAGCGAAAAATTATAATTGCACCGAATATTTTAAAATATAAATTTCATTGCTCACGAGGGCGATTATATTTGAAACTGAAGCAATAGCGAAATCTATTGAGATTTAATCTCAATAAATTTATTAATCTACTTGAGATTAACTAAAAAAAATTTTGCTTGTTATTAAACTTTACATGAGACTTCTTTGAATTTAACTCATCAAAGTTTTGTAATTTTAAATGGATATAGCAAACTCTATGTAATTATAAATCACATCACATTGTTTATTTCTTATTTAGTATAAAAATATTATTGTATTATAATATCAAAATCAATTGTAGACATTACCCATAGACTTTCCCATTGCTCGATAATTTCTCAATGTCGTTCGACTGCTAACGAAGTAGACAATTATATTGTTAGCAATATAATTGTGACAAAAAGACTCGCTCGTCCGAGCCCTAAATTTCAATTCGAGTTCGGTTGAATTTCTTTTCTTTTTTTCTCGTGGCGCCTCATAATCCGCCCTTCGTATGGCCGAGCCTTAAGGACGGCCCTGAGGAAACCACCCTGAACAGGATGGTGAGAGGAGAACGACGGGGCCCGGCGCTCCGCATACTAAATCATTGCCGCACGTCCGTTTCTTTACATTGCGCAGATTTTATTGATTATTTTACGACCGGGAACATTGTAAATCTCTTCATCCCGCGCCGGCGGCCCTCCCGGCATCGTCGCGAGGTGGCCCCATTGGGCGCCCATAACGCCAATTATGCGAGTCGAGAGGTATTGTTGCCATATTCGTCTCTCGATACGGCAGAAGACTCTCGCGTAACATCATTCCAACGACTTTGCGTAATAAATTTTTGCCGGCCATTCGTGCCTAGTTAATTTCACGAGCGTGAGCGGGCACACACGGACAATCAGACGTTTCAAAGTGGAATAAAGATATTATTTCACCTCTTATTTATACGTCCCCGATTACTGAAGAGAATCACTGTTATCGCATTCATTTTTATATGCTGGAAAAAAATATGTTGCGATTATTTCATTGATTTAAAAAATAAATTGATCTGTTACCTTCCATCTATTAAAAAATAAAAAAATCTTAACAGATCTAATAAACGGAAAATAATAATGAGAAAGATAATTTTCTGATTGACCAATTCCCTTTACACAGAAAGTTAAGTTTGGAAAATGTATAGAAAAAAAATAGAGAAAATGCACGTGGGAAATAATATTCTTTGAATGCCTTTTTTATGAGGTACCACGTTTTATTATTGCACAACGTTAAGGAGGCACCAACTGTGCGATGCTCCTGAACGAGAAAAAGGCAGTACGAGACAGAATTTACTCTGATTTACGCGCGATGAGCATTAAACAATGTTGTTCGTTTTCGCAGTTCGCTAATGGCCGCCGCCGGTGCCTTAATTACAACCAAATACGGTCCAATCAGCCCGCCGGGGGCCGTCGGTGTTGGATCGTTTTGCGATTTCCAGCCGGCCGGCATATTGTCGGAGAGAAACAGGGCGATGTGCCCCTCGCTCGCCGTTCTTCCACCAACCGACGCATCCGTTCTGTCGTATATCGACGACGTCATGGGCGCCGCCATGGAGGTGGCCCTTGGACCTACGTATCGAAGGAGAAATTCGATTTCCGAGCACGACAAAGCTCGATCCGAGCACGGGAATCTCTGGTAAACTCTTTATTGCAAGACGACATCCTCATGACGGGAAGAATTATCCGTTTTCTTTTTTCATTTTTGAATTTATACGGTTTGTGAAATGAGGCAATCGAAGAAGAGAAAGGAAGGGAATATCTTCTGCCAAACTTATCGATCCCAGTTAATTGAACCGAGCAAGAACTGATTAACACCTCGTGGGTGTGTACGGTGCGAGTTGCCACCGAATGATACAGGGTAATGAAAGAATGTGTAAATATATGTAGAATTCGCGGACCTCAACGAATGTAATTTGGTTCTGCGAAATGCATTTAAGCACTAATCGCGAAAGTCTTTATAAATTCGCAGTAAACAGGAAACACTGATATGTCAAACACAATTAATTATTTACCAATCAAATGAGTGTATCTCACTCTTTAATAATTTAATGGTTGGTAACTAATATACATACGCATATAGATATTATAATAATCTGATAATACATGTGCAGAAATTTTGCAGTTAAAAAAATCAATTTTATATTTGTTTGAAAATGAATTAAATTTATCTATTTTAGATTGTAGTTTGATCTTACCTGATTGCACACCGCGCCAAGTCGAGCGATATTTTAGCCACTGTCGATCGCGCCGAGATCACTCTTCCTCGCTTTCTCGTCTTCGCCATCCCGACGGATAAATTTTTAGCGACGCCCATGACCCCCGCGCCGCTGCGTCGTAACCGTAGCGCCCGAGTGCCGCTGCATCGTCCTGCACCACCTCCTCTTCGTGGCTGATGCGGGCCGAGGCTCGTTAGCGCGCGCCCGTAAATCAAGCCGCAGGGGTGCCAAGCCGCTAATATAGCCGGGGTTCCCCCGGGATAGGTGGAGCGCGTTCGCGCCGCCGCCGCGCACGGTAAACGCTCGGTATATCTCATCGATAATGAGTTTGTTAAATGGATTAATATTGCACGCCCTACCCGCGCCCGACGCAGCCTGCCCTCCCTCTCGCTCTTCGTCCACTGTTTTACGATTGTCGATTCATTCTACATATATAAATGCAGTAAAATCTTTTATTAATAATATATTAAATAAATAAAAATATATATTTATTCCGTCCATTATAAACAATTCTATATTTTTGTATATGAAAAGCTATTTATGCTTAACTCTGTCTAGAGTGTGAAAGTGGATCAAAGAAAAACACGACTGTAGAATATGCTGCATACGTTGTTTGGCTGATAGAAAGTTAAATTATAAGCATATAAGTGTAGCCGCACGAAAAAGTGTTCGTCCATAGCCAAGAAAGAAAAAACCAGGGGAATGGAGAATTTGAATTCACCAATTATTTTTTATATTTATTTTAATTTAATTTAATAGGTCCCCCTTCGCCGCTTGTGTATATATTATTATATTAATTTTCACATTTTACATGCAATTAACTACTCGCAAATAAAAGAAATATGAAAGTACTTTTTTTAGATTTAAGATAGAGAAAATATTTTCTTATTCTATGTCAAAATTTTTCTATGGCAAAATTTTTCCACTAAAGTCACCCATTGTAAAGATAATTTCGTTGGTATCATCTTGCACGAGAGAGAAATAATCACAGATTTTTATATTTTGCATTCTACTGCAATTCCTGCAGTATTATACATAACGAAGAGAGAGAGCCATACAAAAAAATAAAAGATAATAAGAACAGAAAGAAAATAATTGTGAAAGAAATAACTGTACCAATTTTGATTCTGCGTACAAATTAATTAATTTTTAATATTCCGTTTTTACCCTAAAATAATAACTAATTTTTTAAATATATTATTAAATTCGTAATATTTCAAATTATATTCAATTTCATAGTTATTGCTCGTGCTCAATATATCATTAATTTAATTGAAATAATGGAGTTAAATAACAACATATCAACCACTTTTGTTTTGTATTAAAATAATAATTAGCAGTTAAAATATGATATAATTAAAAACATATTATTTATTTTCAGTTAACTCAAGCAATTAGTTTAAAGAGCCTTTAATATTTAACAGTATAATAATAACAATTAAATTTTTTCATTTTTGCCTTGAGTTAAGAAATTCTGAAACATAGACGTTATATCGACGGCTTGCGATGATTTCGTATCTCGCGATTCACGTTTACCACACTAATGGGATTCCGTGAAATTTGTTTGGATATCGATTGCTGCACGGTAACGACTATTCTTTAATGAACATCGAATTATGAATGCCGCTCTGCGTACACCGACGTGACTTGAGGTGGTGCGAGGGTTAACGTCGGAGTGTTCCTCGGACCATCGGTGAATTTTATTTCGGCCGAATATCGACGAACGCGCGCGGCCCTCGAATCTGGTGCGCTCCTGGAGGCGCGCTACCCGCGTATACTCGGCACGGATAATTAATGGAGCCGGTAATGAGCTGATTATTATTAATAATATTTAGCCAGGGTTAAGCCGAGGCGACCCCGCCGCGGTGGAGCCCGGTCGGCCGTTAATTGAATCTGCCAATCATCGTAATGAGCGTCAGCGCCGGATCCGTTGTCCGTTCCCCGGCGTTGCTGCTCTTCAAGGGCCCCGGAGAGAGAGCTTGATGCTCGTCAGGCTCGAAAAAGAAAATACTCTAACCTCCCCTCCCTCCCCCTCCCCCGTCGGTTACCTCTTACCCACCACTCGTTTCGCGTCTGAAAAATGTAAGCAATTTTACTTACGCGAGCGTGTTTCTGCATAAGCACAAGGCTCGCCTGGGTCGATATTCGTGGAGAGCGTTGTTGAGAAATACTGACGCGTTTCTTGGCATTTGCCTTCGTCGACCGTGCCATGTACGATTAACCTTTAACGATTAACTGCCATAGTTTAATTTAAATAAAATCTAAAGACCTAATGACGGGCTGAAGTATTCAATGATTTTAAGATAAAAATAAATTTTTAAAATATTATTAGCTTTTTATTAGATGAAAAATGTAACGATAATATTCAAGTTATAAGAAATCAAAAAGAAGGAATGTCAACGATTTCGAGATGTAATGAAAAAAAAAAACATCATTACATTTGTTTAAATTTAAATAAACTTTATATTTTCAGAATTATAAAGTTTCAGATTTTTGGGGGAAAAGAGATTTCGCCGTTGAATTTGTCAAAGAATTAGAATTGAAACTTGTGGGAAGTTTTTACGTGGCAGGGAAAACTTCGAAAGTTTAAACTTAATTATAAATTTGACACTACGTGTGCCGATTTGAATTGCGTAAATTTCCTTTTCCATTAGACGCGTCTTTCTGTATCTGTTTTTCAAAAGAGTCTTCCGTTGGAAAAGTATGAGGTACTTTTCGAGAATTTATAACGAGGCGCCTAAATGCCTGATTAGACTGCGGTTATTCCCCAATTGCCTCCGTCGCCGGATTCTCGACATTCCAGTCTGCGAGTCGCGTGAAAGATTAACGCGCCATAATACTTAATCAGTTCGAGTCTTTACGATGTGTAGCACGATTCCACCGGTCCTGCTTTTATTGTTCCCGGAATACGTGCGCACGACCGGTAAACGGCGATAAACAAAATCGTGCGGACCGGGTAACAAGGCGTGATAATAGTGTGCGGCGAGACGTTAGGCGATTCGTGCCAATAACGCTGTGGATTTTAGTGCGACTCATTAACAATTCGACGTTGCAAATGCTTTTTGAAATAAATTATCGTTGGATTAGTTTGGCTTTGTGTACTTGTCTACTTGCAAACAAAATTAACGAGTTACGCGATATATAATACATATATTTGAGAGATAATCATGGCATAATAATTTCGAAAGTTGTTAAAAGATTTGTCTTTTTAATAGCATTGTAGATATACGGACAAAATATATTAAGAATATATTTTCTAGTTAAATTATTATTTAATAAATCACGTATCGATTTTATTAAGTAAAAATTTAAATAGACACAATTTTTTAATATTAATTACATTTTAACATAAAATAAAATTTGTAATATATAGTAAATTTAATTTAATTACAATTTTACATCAACTACTATTTAATCAGCTATATTTTTAAATCAATTATAAATTAAATTATTATACATCAATATTTCACAAAATAAATTATTCATTAAAAAAATTAATACAATTGAGAATTCCATCAATGATGGAAAAAGATAAAAATGGCAAAATATCAGAAATTAATTTTTTGAAAAGGAATATATAAATCAAATTGCATATGATAGAAAAGTGCCAGAGAAATTTAGTTCATAGAAAAATATTAATTATGAATATTTATATAAAAGTCGAATAGCAAGGAAACTCTAAATTGTATTGAAAATCAGGACTCTCTAAACTGAAGAAAAAAGACTTCCATTTGTTTCTTCTTTGTGTCTATCTTATTTTTGTCTATGTTCTTAGTTTTGGTCACCAAAGATAGATGCGTTCTCTCATTGTAACGCGGGATAAAAGAGCTATAATAGGTAGCGGCAATAATCGGACGCGAGACAAATGTTCAGTCTCCTTGGATGATAAGAAAGACTTGGTCCGCGTATCTGTCCGCATTCCTTCAATGACTCACTCGCTCTCCTTACGAGAGTCCCTGAAAGTTGTCGGGTTATAGATATAAAAAGTCGGGAATGATACAATCCTAAGCCGCAATCGTAAACAAACTGAGCCTATATTGAGTGCTCTCGAGAATTTTGTTGATATACTCACTTAAGAGATCTTAACGTAAAGAACAGTAAGTGGCAGTTTTCAAAAGAACGAAATAATAGCGTTCCGTTTCTTTTACTGATAACTTTGAATTATTAGACGATTAAATTTAGGCGTTTAAAATGTAAGGATAACAATTTTTTTTATGTGAAAGGAATTCGTTATTAAAATAAATGTGATCTGTTTCTTTTTAGAACTTGTTACAAATTGCTCTTTTTGCTTCTAAAAATAATTCCTTTGCTTTAATTTTTGAGAAGTTACGAGAACCTCGATAGCCTAATACTAGGCTCTCGTAACTTTTTAAAAATTAAAGCAAAAGGATTATTTTTAGAAGCGAAAAGAAGCAAAAAATGACAAATAATTATTATATTTTACTCGTTACGTTTTGACAACTTGGCTCAGATAGCTTATTGTTAGTATACAGGTAGCTAAAATATGCAATTAGTATACAGGTGGCTATAATGTGGCTGAGCCAAATTACTACAACGCAATGAATAAGATATGAAAATTATTTGATAATTTTTTGTTATTTTTTTGCTTCTAAAATTAATTTTTTTGCTTTAGTTTTTAAAAAGTTACGAGAGGCTCGATAGCTCAATATTAAGGACGACCGATTAAAATTGGAATAGAAATAGTGGAAAGTTTTTAACTAGGTTAACACATTTTTGTCAGATGAAAATTTTGGCTTAAAACGTAAAATTACAATTATAATTTGGTTTAAGCAGAGAAATTTTAAATCTGGAGATATGTGTATTAGACAGTTTTGGAAGTTCAGGTAATCGAAAGATTTAAAAAATTACAATTTTTTTTTAATCTTAAATTGTGATTATAACGAAAAATAGCGCGCATCCTACCACCACTAGTAGAGAATTAAAAAAATGATTAATCGATGAGGCGGAGGATATTTTACAAACGCGAAACACTAACGGCGCAAAATGTCGCATAATTACTATCCGCCTTTCCCCGATTTTACTTCTCGTTCCGCAAGTTTCTTGATAAATTTGCGCTGCAAATTCAATTAACATGTAAATCAATCTTATGCTTGCTGGTCAGAATTATTATAAGTAGAACACACTCGTGCATTTATATGATTATTGACAACCCGACTGTAGAAAAAAAAACATCTCGTAATTATAACACCTTCCATTTGTCTCAAATTCTGATTCAACTAATGGAATTTGCGTTGACATTATTACGCAACATTAAATCTGTTTTTAATACGATTCCAAAAGACAAAACCGCATTAATATAAAATCATAATTTAAAATGAAATAAAAGACGAGTTCTCATTATTTATTTGTTATGTATAAAAAAAATCTTGCATAATCGATGGATTGTAATTGAAATTTAGACGTCCCAATTGATATACAATAAATTCCAGATTAGATAACGAATGATAGAGATGGAATATATTAATATATTACAGAAATGAGAGCTAGGCGTAGGATACAGTCCGCGACCAGTCTCGCGAAAACTCGTTTCCCTCAACGCCCGGCGGTGATCTCGCGTGTAGGTATTAATAGATTAGCGAAGAGCACGTCTCCTCTTAATTCCATCCCATTACGGGGTTCGGTTCCTTGCCGCGTGAGGCGGGCCCGACCGATTACGGCCAGATAGCCGAAATCGCCGGGCAGCCGCGGAATTAGACCGAATTACCCAGCCGCGGGATGATCGGGCCGCGCAATTTCTTTTGGAATGACGGACACCGTTGTTGCCGAACCAGCAGCCGGGCGAAATCTCTCGCAAAAGTGCTTTTCAAATCGCCTGTTGCTCGATGGATAATAACAAACGACGAAGCATCATAAATAGTGATATAACTGCCCGCTGACGTTTGATACGGATAACTACCGATCTTACGTGTTATATCAGATTAAAATACATGTAATTTATTGCAGGACAATAATTGTCTTCCGAAGAAAACAAGACGATCAATAATCACTTTAAAGAATCTTAATTAATAGCCCTAGTGCTTCCGGTATAAATTTGTCGTCAAATAATTAAATAAAAGTATAGTTATAATTAAATAAAGAATTTTCGAACGTCTTCAATGAAAATAATTAAATTCCAGTTTTCAATTAATTTTCAGCAGTTGAAATTTCTCTATGTTTCTCCTTCGCGCTCCTTTCTTCGTTGCAAAGAGAATGGCTACTATTCGGACCGAAATTTCGTCCACGGTCGATCCCTTAATTTGAAATCCATTCTCGTGTCTCATCCTCGAGGCTACGGCGGGCTCCTCCTCGAAAGCTCGCCGTAGGATGTTTCGGCCGGCTACCGGATAGCAGCGGCCATGCACGACGAGTGTGCGAAAGGATTATGGAAGGGAAAAGTTTTGAGGGAGTAAATGACAGGCTTCGGTGGCCGCCCCGGGTCTCGAGGATGATTGTTTTGATTAATTTCTCCCGTCATTCGGTAGCCAACGCCGCGCCGGCGGCGTATTCGCAAAACACGAATCGCAGCAGTGCTGCTATAGGCAGCATTAATAAATTTACATTAAACTTTGGTTAATGAGAAAATATTAAAAATGGCTGTTAAATATAGCAGATTCATAATAACGTATGCGAGTATCATTAATAATAAGAAATAATGAAAATTATTAACTATGCTTCTCAGTGAACATTTAAAATGTCTTATTGTTGGTAAAAGTTGTCCCTAAATATCAAGAAGATTATTTGTTTCACCGACAGATCATGCAAGAATATGGGAATGCAATTTAAGATAATATGGCTTTAACATGTAGAAAATGTTTTAACTTGACGACAGAAACGGAGTGAGGGAGGACGGCCGGTAAATACTCCACGGGTGCAAAATACGAAATTGATTTTAAACGCCCAGCGGGGATCCGAACAAGGTGCGCAAGGACCGTTCCTCGCGACTGTCATAATTGCGCGACTAAGAATATCGTCCTAGAAGTCGCGGGATTTCGAGAACGCGATTGCGTGCTCTCGATAGCAACACCTTTATCGCGCAATCGTTATCGTGAAAGCGCGCTAGGCACACGCGCGAAACAGTTTCAAATGAGCAGCGGGGTGCCAGATTGCTTATTGATAACCGCAAACGCAAACATACTTGCTACTTTACGAATTTGGAGGATCGAATTAATATCGATGTGCATTGCGAAAATTGTCATTCCTTTGTTTCTTTATACAAATTAGTACCAGACGGAGTTTCTCCACTCTTCTTCTCATTTATGAATTTTTTCATAAATTACAAATTAGTGTATTATATTTTAGAATTTAGATATTAAATAATCTAGTCATTAGAATTATTTTCCAGCTCGAGAACGATTACGTAAGTTCATCCAGTTGAAAAGATGATTTGAAAATTCTGTTCTGCAATATCATTCGTTTTTTGAACATTGTTTCCCATTCATATTCACTTGTAATCTTTCTCAACGATTCAAATTAAACTCGTAGCCGGTATCATCAGCGCGTGCACACTTGACGGCGGAGAAAAAAGACCAGTTGAGGGAAATAGGAAGAATTCAAAGCTGAATCGTGAGCGCCGTGAGGAAGGTTTGTCCAGTGTGTTAAAGGGTGCGAGGAGAGGGAGGACTAGAGGGCGCAGAGTAACGTCGTTGGACACATGAATGAGAAACGAGCCGGTGCCTCGTGGAGGCAGGAGGTCCGAATGGGCCAATAACTTTGTGAGATTATGTTCCTGGATATAAAGGGGACAGTGGTACTTCGCGTTACGACGCCAGTCAGATCCTCGCTTCCCTTCTCTCCCTCTCCCTCTCTCTCTCTCTCTCTCTCTCTCTCTTTGCTACGACTTCACCTCTTTGATGCACGACTGTCGTTCCTATTCAAATGCACGCCTCTGCAAACCGGAGGTGATAGCTCCAACAAATTCAGAGTATGATTCACGGCTCGACGATACCCTCCGCGAAGGGCCATCCGTGAAAGGGCCCGAGCCGTAAAGGAAGTCGTCGTGCGACAGGTGATGTCGACGAGACAAGCGCGACCGTCCGTTTTTTTTTTTTGTAGTGTTTCTTGTAACATTTCTTGAGCGATCTTGTCGGCCTCTTTTACCACCGGAATAACAATTAAATCCTGTTCCATCTGACAAATTAATTACAAGTGTGAATAAAGGGAAACTTTTTAGTTGGCCCAATTTTGCATCTTAACACGGACTCTTTTGTCTTATTTTTTCATTGACATAAACACAATAGAAAGTATCTCGATATAATTGTTTATCTTGAATTGTGGCTTTAATACGTCATCAATTTGAGATTGAAACGTCAAGTACTTTTTCTAATATGTGTTATGAGATAAGGTTGTTAAATTTTGTCACGTCATTAATTAAAGTCGTAACTAAAAGTTGGTCAACATCGAGACAGGCTACGTCCAAGTTTCGCTGTTACCTACGCCGAATCTCTCGGCGCGAATTCGGTTCACGATACCACTCGTCCACGGACGCGCGCTGCGCGTTGCCGCTGCGAGCTCCTGTGGTGCTCACCGGGTTTCGACACCCACACGCCGTGTCGCCTCACCAAACACATAAATAAAATGAGAGTCCCCCGAGTGCGCATGTTATTGTTGGTTGAAGCGTGCGTTTCGGACGGAGTGAGAATTATTTGACTATCGTGCTTGTTGTTATGCTAATTGCGTTCCCTCCTCTCTTTCTCTCTACTATTTTGCTACGGGACATTGGGATTTTGTCAGACCGGTCAATGGGGAACTGGTCGTTAAAGTATAATTGGATAAAATTATTTGAAATCTTCTCTTCCCGTCACGCCGCGCGGCTGATTCTACATCTGCCTGTTTTAGTCTTTCTTTTCTTTTTCTTTTTCGCATGGAGTTTCGTGGTCCGGCAAGGTAATGGAATCGATTAACCCCCGCACGCGAAAATAGTGGTGGTCCTAAGAGGTGGTCCTAAAAGACATTTGTCTGTAGGAAATATTACAAATTTCTTTTGAAAAATTTTACCTCGCAATGTTATTACTTTTATGGAGCGTTTGATTGAGGCACTCGTTTAAAAGATCATCATTAATGTTTTGCCTCAAATTATAATATATTAATAAATTACTACAAATTTTGCAAACACACAAATATCAAATAATTATTAATATCTAATATTTTTCTAATTTATTCTACTGTCATTAATTGATCAATATAAAATAATATACAAGAGAGCATCGATCAATAATCGTTATTGATTAAAATAATAATTAAGTAATAAATTAAATTCGAAGAAAGTTTACATTGACGTTTTCATATTGCAATAAAGATAATAATTTATCGATTGGTTTGTGACAATCCGATATCTCTGATGAATGACATCGCAATTATTTGATGTTTCGAAGAAAGAAACTGCCAGTTCCGGCAACGATCTGATGACATGTGAAAGATTTCTATCAATTAAGACGAAAAAAATAAAAAAGATTTAAAAAATCACGTAGAAAACTATTGATACTTGGATTTTTCAAATCAAATGAGTTGGAAATGGTACAATATTAATCTCTATTTCTCGCTAGTATAACTGAGAAGTTCTTTCTCAGCACAAGTAGGTGTATGAAATTACAAGTATACACAAAGATTATAAATGTAGAGCATCTTAATGTCTTAATACTAACCGATGTCATATAATGTGTAATATAACGTATTTTCATTATACTAAATATGATTTTCACGCGATAATGAAATCACAGTAATGTAACGTGTAACGATTATGGAGAATAGCTTCCATCTTAATCTCACGTCTGGGCATAAATTAACTCTATCGTGCCTTCCTGCAAGCTGTCTATTACTAATCCGCAAGTGACTTACGATCCCGGACGGCCTCGGAGGAATTCTAATCAACTAGCCGGACGTGCCTCTTAATAACGGGTCTGTCTTAATTAAATTAAAATTCCCATCGGACCCCGCTACGCGATCTCTTTCTCGGGGCGTGTCTGAAGGAATCGACCGTCCGGCCGACCCGACTTGACGAACCGACTCCTGGCGACTTGACCTCGCAGGAAACCGAGACCGGGCGAGATCAAATCATAAATTAAATATATATATGAATTGAGCGTTGTATATGTATATAACTGAAAGTTGAAACCTATATTACCGCTATATTTTTGAGACGGTAGGAATCGAAAGAGATCCTGTTACAAATGCTGTAATAAATAATAATTGCTACAAAATCTGTCTCCCCTAACTGTATTAAAACCATAAATATGATAAATCATTTTTTTAATGACAATAGCTTTAATGACAATATATAATAAAATATGATTATATATTGTCATTAAAGCTGATAGAATTCTGCAAAGCAATTTTTAGTTTCAAACCAAAATTTTTTTGGAATGAAATATTGTTATACATTATTACTAAACGTCTTGTAAAATTTTATAAGGTTCGAAGCATTTTATCTCGGAACTTCTTGGAGATATTAATTTGTCACGTTTTAAGTGCTTGCATGATGCCCACGAGTTGAACGCGGGTTTGTCATTCAGTCAACATTATTTATAGAATCTTAGCGATCTCGAACGAGACAGATAACGACAAACGAGGTCCCGTAACCAATAATTAATCCATCCACGACGATCCGACTGTCCCGTCCTGATTTGTGTCGTCCCCGCCCTCGATTGGGTGCATGAAACTCCGATCCTCTCGCACACACAGCCACCAAGCATAATATTACCATTCTTTACTCGTTAACGATCGGCAGCCAGTCGACTGTTTTACCGAACTGATCGCGTCCTCCTTCTTCTCCTGCTTCTCCTGTTCCCCGGAGAACCCTTTCGTCTTTCCTTCTCCGATCCCAATTTATTATGAAACTGAAAGCTTTTCCCGCGATAGTCCCTCGCGCGCCCTCATTCGATATTCATAAAGCGGTGGGCCCCTCTGAGTGCCTCTTAATATTCTACGGGCGGCGATATTCCCGCTTGTCGCTTGATGATTCCCGAGAAACTTCGTACCCGTTCGAGTTAATTATCACGAGATACATATGATTTGACTGGGAGGATCGAATGTGTGCGATTCTATGACGATTAACATGTGATGCGGCTGATAGGGGGAATGAGCGCGATATATACATATTTAAAAATAACAGATTAGTCATTGTAATTAATTACGATTAATCGGAATTATATGTTTATCTCCCGATTTACAATCCACTCTAGTAAGACTAGAAAAGCTGGAAAATATTTCATATCTGCATTCTCTGTTAAATTACTTGCTTGAAACTTTTATAAATTTATTCATTACATTATTTATAGATTATATAAGAAGTAATAATATTTTCATTTATGTGTATAAGCTATTTTAAATTAAAGAAATATGTAAAAAAATGATTAAAATATATCAACTTTAATTAATATAACTCATTGAATGTTACAGCTATGTAAATCGAATTTTTAATGTAGTTACATACACATCACATTTAATTCTAAGAAAACTTATATTCAAATTTCTTTTAGTGATGCTTGAAGATTACATCCAGCTATCGAAATTGAAACATCACGTTGTTGCAATACCGTGTACAATGCAAACGTCATAGCATGGCATCGCGAAAACCGCTCGCGACAAATCACGGATAATTCGTAGCGATTACTCCCGTTGCCGTCGTCGCACGTTTAAGGCGTGCCTATGGAAAGCGTCGCTCCGTAGCCCTCTTTATCGTCGTTCTCGGACCCCGGGCTGGAACGAAGCAAGCCCCCCCGTAGAGCATCGCGAATAGGTTCTAAAAGAACGACGGGAATGGTGGGACGTGGGTTCCTACCGTTAACATCCGACTTTATGGCGCATCCTGGTCGCGCGAGGCGTGCACCTCGCGGGGCCCCCGATACACAGGGCCCCCGTAATTTGATAATATAGGGTTATAGTGGCGCCAAGCTGGGCCGTTTAAATTCATAACATTGTTTATTCCTATTAGACCGACCTATTGGATCCGTTCCGCGCGATATTTCATCTCGAGCTTGGGCCCCGAGCCGTTCGACGCATTCCTACTTCGGTCTCGTCGAAGCCCGAATTGTATTGCCCGTGCCGGTGACATTATTGCCGACGTCTTCTCGGCTGTCCGAACAACTGGACAGCCGAGGACATGATTACGGACAGTGCGAGGAAAGAGAGAAAACTCGACGGAGGAGAGAACGCGATGATAAAATTAATTTATCGAACCGCGTGCTTTCAAGACAGATTACAAGCGCGGCGTCACCACCGCTGACTTTTATGGAGGATGATCCTCTCCAAAGAAGATTAGGCAGTAAAAATTCATAGCCATAAATCAAACGGGCTATAGTATGAATATATAAAATATTCTCAGGAATATTACTACTAAAAATTATAGAGAAATATTGCATGAGGAATTAAAAAAGATACTGTTTCGTTCAATCATGAGTTGCATGATAGCTTCCAAGTTGTAAGCGTGTGAAAAACTTTGTAATTTTTTCAGCTCTTTTAGAACATTATAAGCTTCTAATTGCATAAACAATAATTGTTTTAATAAATTTATAACTTAAAAATTAAAAAACATACATAACATTAAATATTTAAAGTAATATTTAATTGAATCAAATAAAAATCCGTGTCAAGTTCAAAGAATTCATAGTCGAAGTAGCGGTAGTTTTAAGACATTTTATGGATACCCGTTACCGTACATGCATGATACGGATCACTGATAATCGTTGACCTATACGAATACAAAGCCGTTTAACTTCATATCTTCCTCCATAGGGAAGCTCGTCTATTTGTAAAAATACGGAATATATTATTATACTTAAGAAATGTACAAACTCGAACCGTAAATTATACCAGCTACGATCGCAACAACGTCGTACAGAGAATATACCTTCCGAGNTCATNACCTCCCCCCCCCCCCCCCCCAAAGTATCGTAGAAAGATTAGCTTCCGAATAGCGAATGTCAATACAACGACTTATTTCTGTCTTTATGACGCACTCGCACGACAATTTACGCATTATGCCTTTCAGGCTTCACTGGCGTAATCGAAGGGTGGGAAATTTTACGAGAAAGTGCAAAATTCATCAGCGTTGGGAATATTGAATAATTTTGCCAAGCCGTGGGTTCCCACTCATGACAAAGTAACAGGGTCGTGCCACGGGGGGAAGAAAGGTCTCTGCATAAGAGACGGAGAGTGCATTTAAACGTTGAAGGCGTCAAGCTCACTCTTATTCAGTTACGCCGTTGCATCGTGCGAAAGCGCTCGGCGTTCATGTCCGCGAGATAGACACCGTGGTACAGGAATCCGCCGTTTCCTCTCTCACTCTCGAAATTGCTAAAACGCCTAGGCATCATTTTAACCTGTTTACGAGCGCGCGCGGCGCTCCCTCGCGCACGGGTCTCCGCGTCTCTCCCTTTCTCTATTTCCTTCTCTTTCCGCGCGGGAACACGCGCGCACCGCATCCTTGTTGCTCCTGCCTTGCTGTCAGCGAGAACGTGAAATATCGTCCTGCCCAACTAGCATCCAATAATTAGTTTACTCCTCATTACGGCTGGCCCGCGTTATTAGGAGGCCCCGCGATCGTGGGAGGGAGCGGCGAGAGGGGCGAGGGGGAAAGGGAGATGCGAGAGGGTCGAGCTCTAATTAACTGGACGTTTAGGGGTTACTCGACTGGTCAAGTTACGGCCACGCCCGTTTGGTTAAGCAATTCCGTTTTTACCTGGCTGGCGCAGCTAGCTCGAATACTTTGTAGGGCCAGCTACCACCCCTGTTTCGTGAACGCGCCGGCGGGATGGTTCATCATCAAACATTTTCTCCTTTCTTCATTCAAACGTCTCTACTCTGAGAGGATCTCTACTCGGAGAAAAAACTCTTCAATGGATTAACAATGTAGCCAAAAAAAAGGGACCAACTATTAAGAAGCTAATCGAATAATGCTTTTCCTTCCGCTACGAGATATGAAGATGTAAAAATTCTACTTTAACCTGACAATGCTCTTTTTTTTTTTAATTTCAATAGAGTTAATTTTTGTAGACATTTTTAATTTCATATAAATTAAAAAGTAATTTCTTTTATATCGAAAACGTTTAAGAACGGTTGGTGTCGATTTAAGTATTGTAATTATCGTGCGTAACATTACATAGCAATATATTATGCATGATAAAAAAGAGAGAGAGAGAGAGCACGGATTGAGTCGAGCGGATCAGAAGGCAGAAATGAGGTGCGCGGCAAAATTACAAAGAAAGAAAGAGATAACTCAACGTGCTCGCGCACGGGGCTATCTTTGATCTTTGATCTTCCTAACCGGGGGATCCGAGGGATGAACGGGATGAAGGGACGATCTGTGCAGGAGGACGCAACAGTGGAAGCGAATGAAGAACAACTGAGAAGGAAGAAGAAGGTGGAAGAGAAAGAAGGCAGAGAGAAGGCTCTCGTACGATGCGCGGGAGCCATCTCTGTTAATCACCGCGTAATTACCGCTCCAATTATCAGATACAGAGATAGTAGCGCGGAGCAGGGGGAGGAGAGGGGACAAGGGGGTATCACGATCGGACCCCGGGAATCTGTTAGCGGCGACGATCCGCCGACGGGGTCCGGTTTACATTCGGGCCCGTCATTCTCGGCGAACGGACTATACGGCTATGTCGATCTCGATCGCCCCGAGAGATTGGTAACCGCCGGGAGAAAGTGTCAATTACTCGGCGCACGGAGTATGTTGCAATATTCGTCCGGTAAATTAAACCGCGTCGCTCAAGATCTCTGTATTCTTCATTGATGATGTTCGATCAAAGAACGCACGACTAGCGGTAGCTTTCTTGCCCCGTCCTGGATTACTGCGCTGCACGATAATGAATCTTTGAAAGTTGAGTGTTGAGAATTTTACGATCATGAATATATGATTAAGTTACAGCTATATTCCGCGTTAATCAACAAAACTGTTATCTTGTCCTCGGGAAATAATGGCGAGAAGTGTAATAATAATTTTAAATATACGAGCGCACGATATAAATGCAGATGTTTGTTCAAGAATTATTATATTGCAACTTTCATGCGTTAATTTAGAAATGATTCCTTTTGCATCGTAAAGTCTTGTAAAATCCAAGGTTTTATTGGCGAGTCTATTCAAGCCGAAAATTATACGCGAGTTCTCGTTAAAAGACGAGACGAAGAGCGATCCGCGAATTGTCTGGCGGCCGCAATTCGCGCAGCATCCGACGAATCCCTTTTTTTCCACGTCGCCGCCGACGCGTATCTCGCGCTTATGGTTGCACAGGGGCGGGACAATACTTGTCCAGCTGCCGGTAGGTTGAACAGGGCGTTACCCGGCATTCCTCGGTAAATTAACTTAGCGGGCGGCTGCAGCGCGCCGGTGAGCGGCGCGTCTCCCGCCAAATATTCATTTAAAAAGGTAAATGCAATTTTGCCGTTTTACGTGATTGAGATAATGCCCTCCGATTAATGGGCCCTCGCCTTCCTGCCCCCGTCGGTGTCGACTTGATCCCCTCGCTCTTCTCCTCCCCACCCCCTTCTATTTCCATCCCTTCGTTCTATCCTTCAAGCTCTTCCTCTTCTCCACCGGCTTCCTCCTTCTCTTCTCCTACGGTAGCAAACGGGTCATTACCGAAATTCAAACCCATCCCACGAGAGATCACCGCGGAATAAAACCAGCAGTTCAATTTTCTCTCGCAGGTGTACCCAATGTTGAATATGTGCGGTGCCGTGAAACTTTGAACTTTGTACGCACATCTTTCATTATGCCGGCGCATATGTAAGAAATTAGCATTTAACTCAGTTTGAGTTAATCTTCCGTAACTCAAAAATCTTCTTTTTCGAAACCGAAATGAAATAATTTCATACACGGAGAATAAAATGTATGAAATCGTTGTTGCAAGAACATGTATTGTTTCTTTCTCAAAGCTCAACATAGAAATATTTAAGAGAGTCAATATGTAATTTGGTTTAAACGCTCGTGCTGAAACCTGTATGCAAATGTGTAGTGGGAAGATTCGAGCGCAGAAGAGCCGAATGGATAGCGATGTAGCGTTAGCCTTCACGAACTTCTCAATCCCCATCAAAGGGGATGATCACAAAGGCGCCTCGACTGAACATTTCGCAGAGATCGTACATCATCGCGCAACACTTGTCCGCCTATCCGGTCGCTCCATTTGGGTTTAAATCAAATTTACTAATTAACACCATTTACCGGTATCTATAGCGAGCGACGCGCTGTCCAGAGAGCGTGACTCTCCGGGCTCCTTTTTGTTTTCTCCTCAACGTCGGTACGCGTTATTGATGATGCTCGTTAAAGAGCTCTCTCACGTGGCGGTGGGCACTTCTTCTTCGTCTCCGCCGTCTTTGGTGCGCCTTCCCGTTCCTTTTGCCCCCTACCCTCCCCCTGCTGCCGACCGCCATTCCAGCCACGACTTCTGGACACCCTCGATCCATCCTCGCGGCACTCAGCGTGGCTGCCGCGAGACATTAGTCATCGACAATCAAGATGAATTCACTCTTAAACAATGACGCTTAATTTCAAGAAGCCACCGGCGGACAATGCTCAAATTAGACCGGCTTCCCGATTCGGGGGCGTCGCGGATCACTCGTCATCATGATGAATGACTTGAAATCGTTCAGAGTACGAAATTATTTGACCCTGAAAATACTTCTCGACCAGTTTGGCGCGATTACCATGCCGTAAAAATGCCGACGGCAATCGTTGATAAATTTTTATTTATAATAAAAACGGCATAAAGTTTATTACGGTTTCTTACTACACTGAGAGAAAAATGTAGTTACGTTTGGTCTCAACCATAATTTTATAATATTCCTAACAGTAAATATGATTAACTTGACTATATGCATCATTACGTTAACCATAATTATCGTTAGAAATATTATAAAATTGCGGTCGAGACCAAAATATTTTTCTCTCAGTGTACCAATCATAAATCGTCATAATTTTGAACATAAAAAAAAATAATAATTTTGATATACGTGGAATCCTCCAAATTTTAGAGAATTTTACTCTTATATTGATCTCAAAAGGATTCCTCTGAAATCAAGGGAAAAAAACAAGAATAAACAAGAATATTTAAGAGAGAAAAAAGTATTTTTCACTTTAAACGTAAAATACTTTTTTTTTGGGTGAAACCGACAAAGTTACAGACAATTGATAATTATATTATTTTCAAATTAATCTTTTAATTATTGCTTATAAATGTATAAATGTATAAATTACCCTTGCCACAGGCTACTTTATATCATTTTTATATTGAAGAAATAAGGCGATTGCTTACCGAAATTTATATACATTCTTGAAAGCGAGAAGCGTTTGGCCGTCGTCAACGAGATTGGCTAGAGTTGTCGAGGTGGACGCAATCGCGGACGCTTAAATCATCTCCATCTTCATGCGTCCCGTTTCGCGGCGGCATGGCGACGGGTTGACGTACGTATGTCCGATTCTCTCACGTTATTACCGGGGTTTTTTCGCGCGGCGGACAAACACACGCGCGCGCGGAGGCGCGTCGGTGAATGTTTTACGGTGCGTCGCGCATTATCGTGCAGGGTAACGCGACACTGCAATTCCACTCGGCGGCACTGACGGCGGGCAAACGCGCAAATTACCAGCGCAATTGCGGCTAACTTTGGGTTTACGCTAATAACGGCAACGCTACGCGGCGAATTGCAAACAAGGACGGGGTACGGGGACCCCGGTGGGAGGTGCAACCTTTCCCACCGAGGGCGTAAACCGCAGGTGTGAACGACACCGCGGGCGGGGATGTTTTCCCCGCGCGATTGCATAAAACCTGGACGGTGCGTTTGCATTCCGCATGCCCGCGGATTCTATCCTGTTGTCTGCTAGAAAGAGCCTGAAATTATCAGAGAGAGGACGGCTAATGATAATAGAGTAATCTTCCTCATATTAATATCTATTACGCACTTATTCTCCACCTTTGTGTGTGATAAAAAAATGGATTTTTAAGCCGCATCATTATTCCGGAGGAATGCGATATTACTTCTCTCGCATATAAAAGCGAATGGACGAGCGACAATTCGATCGGACGTTGCGATTCGCGCCTACAATTTATCGTCCAATCCCGCCTTTATCGCGTCTTATTGCGAATTTACATAAAATTATGAAATTCGCATTAATTATTCATGCGCCTGGAAATCCAATTTGGCCTGAAACCACCGTATAAATTTTTCCCCTGCGAGAGAATACAACGCCGGCTAATATCGCGATGACAAACATTCCGAGTGCAAGGGGTTAAGCGTCTCTCCGAGCAGGAATGACTTTTAATGCTCGCTAGAGCAGCAAGTTGAAGGAGGTCGAATTTAAAGACGAAGCCGCCTCTCTTCTCGAATCAGGGGGCTCGTGAAACGGCCGTGGGCATTCGTTATTTGCCGAAAGGGGAAGTGTGTGTGTGTGAGAGAGAGAGAGAGAGAGAGAAAGAACAGTAAAGATCTCTACGTTTATATGCAAGCTTTGTCGCATACATACGCACACAGTCGGATTACGTGTGCTGCACCACCAAACACGGCCGAATGCAAATGGTGCGCGAGACGCTTCGGCAGAATTATATCATTACTCCTGCGGAGCTCCGAGGCGCACACTGTGACCGCGCTTTTTTTTAAATAAGGAAATAAATTAAGACGTAATGGGCTTAATAAGACTCCGGCCGGATGGCATTCCGCGACCGTGCCAGTAACTAATGACGGCGTTTGCGCGTTTTATGCCATGTCCGGGGAGCAATGGGGCCCCGGCCCCGGCCCGCACGAGGTCCCGAAAGTCCCGGTCCGGGGCCACCCTTTCTCGATTAATGCCTCGCCGCGATCTCGCGCGCGTGAGCGAGCGGGCGAACGACGCAAATCGAATCGGGCCTCTTTCCGACGAGAATTAATGCAGCCGTATACCAATCAGTCCCGAAAATCAGCTGAATGGAATTTTTATTTCGAATCGAATGAAATATTTTTATAATCGAGCGCGCACAAAGTGCCGGCAATTATTCGTCGACTCGGCTATCGCGAGGCTTATGAGTGAGTCTGCATCTTGTATATTTGTGACTAATAAAGGCATATTAGAATCATACATTACGGAGGCCTGAAAATGGAATGATTGCCCCAGAGTGTAAGAAAACAGTTTATCATTGAGGAATTAAAATACAAAAGTGTCATCTACACAGAAAAAAACATTAATTTCAAATCAATAATAATAGTCTCATATGAAATTAATGTTTTTCTTCTGGGTCAAGCTGGATCTCGATAGGCTAATAATAATATTATTTCTATATGAATTTTGTATAACATTTTCCAATTTTACAAATTGTATACTGAGTATTTGTCGATGCTGAAACGCAGCTTTTGTTGAAACAATAAATCTACATATTTAAATCGAAAATCAATTTAACTTTTAATGTTAATAGGCAGTTTATTGTTGGGAAAAATTTATATATTTAAAGTATATTTATATATACTTATTATAACAGATAGTTTATCATGGAATTGTCATTTTCATTATAAAAGCAAGATTCATACAGAAATATTAAACTATTGAGATTCAGCCTCAAGATAATATTTCTATTTATTTTATCATCAAATTGTCATTCTTATTACAAAAGCAAAATTTATTATAATTTTTTGCGAATAAAACTTTTATAATAAAAATTTACTTATATATCTTGATTAAAAAAATCTTTTTCTATAAATTATGGAAGCACGATTTTCGAGTTAATAAAATAAGCGACTATTTCTATAATTTAATAATCAAAATTAATTTAACTCATTCACTTCAAAATCCGCTCAGTTTTTCAAAAAAAACAACAAACTCTGCGGTAGTTAAAAATGATCAAAAAAGATATAAATATGACAGAGTGATTGAAAAATTTTGCTTTTTTTTTTTAATAAATGAGTTATTCAAATTATGGTAACTTTGCGCGCATATTTCTCATATGCATTATGATATTGGAGTATTGACACATTTAAATTGCGGAATATATTCGCGAGAGCATGTATTACATAAATTCTCCCCTCGTATTATATACAATCACGAAGAAAGTTAGGGGTTAGGATTACGTGCAATTTACGGCGTGGCGATGATAGCGGAGGAGAGCTATGGCGAAAATCGATACGACGGTAACGATGATCCAGTAACAATCTTTTTGCTTACCACGACGCGCGGGCCCTCAGATTGAATCTCGAAGTCATGATTTACGAGAATGACGGAGCCACGAAACCCGGAGACGAATTCTCGTTGAGCGATGTGACACGCCGCCGTTTCTTAAATCATCGCGACGCCGCGCTGCCGCGAGATAAGTTTCGAGCATTCTACCTGAATTTTGGCGATTTACGACGTGCTGAAAAACACGCGACGAGATAATCGCGCCTCGAGTCAATCGATCGTCCCTGCCATTCTCGACTTACGAAAAATGACGGAGTCTCGTTAAAGCCGTAATTCGCTCTCGTGAATCACTGACGTGGTCAGAAAAAAGACGCGGAAACGTCGCGACGTCGTCAGCTATCGACGTGAAGTAGGCAACCGATCGAGAAGTCTCATGAATCCAATCTGCGACATGATTGGTTCTTGTTCCTCGTTGAATGTAAGTGTATAAACCAATCAGATTGAAGAAGCAAAAGCGTTTAAAAGTTTGAAACTAAGCCTCTTTTCCCGTTGAACGCAGTCAACGATGATATTAATGGCATTTTTAAATCTGAAATTAATCTATTGCCAAAAATGCGTCGACGAGGATGTTATACAGAAAAATATATATTAACAATGAGTACACATACTAGTTCTAAGTTTATATATCCGCAAATCTATCATCATAAGCATCACATTAATTTAAAATAACATATTTTGGACCNGTGACGAGTATATCTTAAATTATTATTATTAAATACTCTTTGAAGAAAACTTAAATTACTTAAACAAAATAAAATAAAACAAGTAATTGCTTTTCTCATTTGTAGAATGACATTTTTCTGTGTATTTTGTCTTATTACATTAATGTCTTCATTATCAATTTCAACCAATGCAGATTAATTTTAATCTCGAGTTAATTCACTTTTTATCTTTTTCTAGTTTCAATAATTAAAAAGAGATAAAAAGTAAATTAACTCGAGATTAAAATTAATCTGCATAGATGATCTGCAGAAATAGACATTAATGTAATAAGACAAAACTCATAGAAAAATTCATTCTACCTAGTAAGAAATGATAATCGAAAAGACATTGAATCGACGTCGATGTAGATCAAAGACATCGAATCGATATCGATTCGATATCGATTTGACCAATCATTTCTCACTGGGTACAGTCAAGAAAAGCAGTTATTTATTTTAATTTATTTTATTTTTTATCATCTTTTTCTAGTTTCGATAATTAAAAAAGATAAAAAGTAAATTAAACTGAGATTAAAGTAAATTTGCATCAAGAAAGAAATGCCGAATATAAGTCGTTCAAAATCATAAGGTGATGCTTTAAATCGTCAACCCTCCGCCTCCGTTCAGCGTCGCGGTTTCGAATTGGCGGGCGATGCCGAATTGGCGCGCAATTGACGGTCCCGTCATGCACTTGGCGCGCGGCAAGCAGTCTCATCGCGTCGCGTCGGTTGCGCGGTCGTTACTCGCGTTCGGTCGGCGAAAAAATCGGCCGTTTAGCCGGATGATCGATGCGGGAGCTTATCGTGCATCTTGTCATCGTGGTCGGGCCGCGGTAAACGACGACGGTTCGACGATGGTGCGAGGGCGACGGACGAGGCGGGCGGAGGAGGGACGCGGAGGAAGATCGTGAGATAGCGGGCGGATCAGGTGAGATTGTTGCACGCGCAGGTGGACAAATTATCCCCGTGATACGCGGTTCTCCCTCCCGTCGTTACGTTCTTTCTCTCTCTGTTGTTCGCTCACTCTTCCCTCCTCATCCCCAAGGTCTCGGAGCGACGACGCCGATGAGCGCGTTTATATAATGGCGCAGCGGTTTGCTCCGCTGAAAAAGGAGGAACGCGATCCCCCTTCGGAGTTCGCCGTGGAGCGAGCGAGAGGAGCGCGGGCCGGCAAGAGACAGCGCGAGCGGCGCTGCATCGAGTGCAAACGAAAGGTACCGTGATGCAAGTCGTGATGAGGAAGGAGAAAAGTTATGGCGGCGGGAGAAGGAAGGAAGGAAGGGGGACGGCGGAGAGACGACGAAGGACGACGACGGTAAGGAAGGAAGGTAGAAGCCGGCGTTCACGGCCGGTTCAGATACACGGCCTCCGCGCTCGCGCGCGAGCGCGGGGAGGGCGGGCGCACCGTGGAGATACACCCGGGGATACGGGAGGCCGCGCGGCGGTGTAAATGCAATCAAGAGGGCCTCAATTAGACCGTCACGCCGTACATCCCTCATCTCAAAGTCTTCGGCTTCTACCCGGGCCCGGCTGCCTCTGCGAGCCTTCCTACCGCTACCCCGGCGTCGATTTCGCGAACCAGGGGAACGTACCGCGGGGCCTTATTACGAGATAAGCGCCCGGCGAGTTTCGGAGTTTTCGGGTAGAGATGTACGATGTACCAGTACCTTACTCGTGAGTACGTCGAGGAATCGACTCTCTCGCGATAACGCGAGTAATGGATTTAACCTCTTAACGCGCGGTGTGCAGCAAAATGGAGAAAAAAATCATTTTTTTAAGTCGACGTTGAAATTAATAATGTAATTACGCATAATAACTTGACTTTTAGAAATGAAAAGGCAAGAATATTGGATCGAAAACTATATTTTAATTATAAAAATATATATATAATGTAATATTCTTACACAAAAAAGGATGGTTACTGCATAAAGAAGTAATATACTTTTTTTGTTCTATGTAAAATTTGACATAACATTACGTATTTTAGATTTGTACAATAATATATTGTTATACATTGCAATGTTACATATATTTTGCTCGTTCCTTTCATCATCTTATTGCTGTCGGTTAAATTTTCGCGGAGAAAAGTAGTTCGCAACATTTATATTGCTTGTAAACGAGAAGAACGAAAAACGAGATGCCGTCATCATTATTGTAGTAATCGCGATGAGATGCGATCGAAAATTATACCTCGATTGTCGGCGAATAACCCATCTGTTACAATGTAACGATCGTTTCGTCGCATTTCGGCCATCACGTCGACAGATATATTACATCTAATAAAAACTCTCTCTGTAACTATTTAAATGCAGCAAAACAGGCGTAAAATTTCGGAAAATAATTCCAGCTTAAAGAAAATATTTCGAAGGAATTTACGTTTTTACATTTAAAAAAATAGATCTATAGAAATTCGTTTATGTTTCTGCAGATTGGTTGAGTTTGAAATTAATTTTCTTTGATCGAATTTAACTTCACGACAGACATGCTCCCAATTTTATTTCTTATTATTTATTTAATTATTAAAAAAATTTTTTAGAGAAAGTTTTTTTTTAGAGAAAGAGAGAAGAAAAATTAAAATGATAAAAATTTATAAATTGTGCAGTGTATTTTACTTAAATTTCTTTATTTTTTTTCTTTCAGATTGTGTGGATACTTTGAAATCTTCAAGGGATTGTGATGAACGTAATCGGTGAGTCTTTTGTTACCTTTCCAAGCATTGATAAGAATTAGTCAATTATTGCAGAAAAAGAATATATTCTAAATGAAATATTTAAAAAAATAAAGAAAATGTTTGCAATTATTTAGAATTAGAATTATTCAGTCTTTTATATTTTACCGTAAAGTGATTACAAATGAAATACATAATGTTTATTGTTCATTAGTTTCAAATATAATTGCAGAAGCAGAAAATAATAAAATAGATAAAATATTTTATTATTATTTAAAATAATAATGAATTGATAAAAATAATTGACATAAAATCAATTTGCTTTTTTCGGCAATAAGTGATTTGCCATTTTCGAAAACGCGATAACAGAGCGATGTACGTACATGACGTAAATCATTCACGCTACCGTCATTTTCGTGTGTCTATTTTATACATACCTATAACCGATCCTTCTTTCTCACGATATAATAACATGTATGCGAAATAAACTTAGGGTTATTTGCAATTATATTCTATATTGAAAAACTTTATTACGGTAAAAAGAAAATCGGCCTATAAGACCGCAGCTCAATTCTACGGTGTCAAGACGAATATTGTGAAATCAAATCTTTCGTTCGTTTTTTGCCTTATGGCGGTGTCTGGTATACCTTGTATTCGCCTCGGTTTAACAAATTTCGTAACGAGTTATTAAAACTTGGCGGCCCATCTCGAGAGGCGGCGTGGCAGGATACATGAAATCGAATGCCGTTGAACGAAGGAAGCCGGTGCCGGGAAGTTAAAGCGAAGGCCCCGAGAGATCAGACGACCGGTTAATCTGCATCCATCGCGATGATAGGCGAGCACCGAGCGACTCGCAGGGGGGGAAGATAGCGGGGGCGCCTTTCACGTTAACCGAGTTAGTTACGAAGAACCCCGTAATTAGGGATTGTTAACCGGATAAAGCCTTGCGCGTGCTGCGCGCGAGGATACGAGAGAGCACGAAAGAGAGGGAGAGAGGAAGAGAGCGCGAGAGAAAGAGAGAGAAGACGAAGAACATTTAAATGAAATGCCGCTTCTTAAGCCTATATTTATAGTCGTTACATGAATTTCGTATTAAAAAGTATATCGTGTGAGATAAGGTTTCATATTTTGAGATGCAGGTTTAATAGTCATATTTTTTTTAGAAATTAACTGAGAATATTCAGCTGATTATGAAAAGCGGAATGATTACTTTTGCGAAATTAACGCGGTACTTGACGCTTAAAATACTGTATGATACGGAACATTCCGCAATATTATATACGCGGCAATTTACTTTTACTTATTTTTACGCAGTCTTATGTTCCGTGTAAGAAAGAAAATCATATTGAAAAAAAAACGCATAAAAAGAATCGCGTAAAGAACCATGTAAAAAGAATGATGTATACGAAGCACATATGATAAACTTCAAGTGCTGCTCTATTATCTCAATTGCCTTAATAAAATAAATAATTGACTCACTTACCGAGGCGACGGAGTTGCGATTGATTCCCGATGACTCCTAGGCCGTCTCCTCCTCCTCCTTCTCCTCTCAGTTTTTTCCGTTCTTCCTTGTTCTTTCATTCACACACAAAAACACAGGCACTTTCATTCACAATAACACAGTTATTTACTCGCGCACTAATTACTAAAAGTCAATCACGCGATAACTTGCACGATATTCCCGATGTTAACTGAATTTGTGATTTTAGCGTAATTACTATCACATATTAAATCATTCATTATATTATGAAACAATAATTTATAATGTCGCTTTTTATCGTTTCGATATTCGCGCTTGAAACAAATAAATTGCGTAAAATATCTACTTCGATCAATAATTACTATTTAAATACGTTTATGAATCGTGAAACACAAGAATTAATTGATCGCGTGGGCTTAGATCATTGGTAAGAAACGATCGCGTTTCCTTTTTACCGTAATATTTGTCGCGATTGCAGCTCGAGAAATAATAATGCGACACACGCGGAGAAGTGTGCGTGGGGGCTACTCGTCGGCTCGAGCCACAAAATACGACTGATAGCGCGACCTTGTATCAATACAGCGCGCCGGGCGACACAAAAACATAACACAAAGCCGCATACCATGTGTGTCGAGATATATTTGAACGTTTCATAGAATATCGTTGGTTCTAGACAATTAATTGAATTTCATATCGATATTCTGCTTCTTGCGTGTTGTCAAATTAATCACTAATAGATCAGCGATACGCATATCGCGGCTTACTTGATCCACCAATCCGTATTATATTTTACGATTTTAAAAACTCCTGGCGAAACTACATTTAAATATACGAAAAATTAAAAACGCGAGAAATCCCTCGTGTGTGAATTTAAGCATCGTTAGAAAATTAATTTTATCGTTCGTAAATATAATAGAAGTTTAATTTATAATTTTTTCTTCGCCGCTTTAAATCTTATGCATAATTTGCTCGAATATCTATTTTGATATTGGAGATTATTGCCTCGATGTATTTATATGTAAATCACACGAATTAATCAAAAACAATATTAATAAATTAATTTATATAAATGCTTGTTCAATCAAAATATGAAATAATTTTATTCTTAATCAAAGTTAACGTTAAGTTGAATGTGACAAAAATTATTTGGCCGTTTTAAATTAATTTAAAATATAAGAATATTTGACATTTATTTTATATCTTAAATATATATTTCACAATAGCGATTAATTGGAGTACGACATTTTCTGCGCGCAATAATGATTGTTTAATTATTTGTATGAAAATCGTGTTTCAAAAAATATTGAGATATAGAGCAAATCGTGCCGTTTTTCTCTAATTTTTATATATTTTTATATAAATATGTTCACGTATAAATAATAATCAAGTAAACGAGAATAGATGATTCATTTTCTAAAAATAATAAATAAATAATAAATTACATGGCTACTCTGCTATCGTCCGATACCTCCTAGAGTTTCTTTTTCTTTTAGATTAGTTCGTTGCACTTGCGCAACGTAACATAATACTCATGTTCATTACGATTGCGCATACTACTCAGAATAGAATAATCTCAATAATCAAGACACTTTGCATTCTAAGAATTGCATACGACATGCATTTTACTATTGCGATAAAATTTCATCAAAGCACAGTTGCGAAAATAATATTTAAAAAAATCAAAACTATCATATGTATTTTCCAATAGAAGTACGATTTTAAATACAGGTCTAAAGCATAAATATATTGGATTTCGCGGATTTATGGATATCAAAAGATCGAATGTCCATCAATTTCAGTCTCGCATTATGATTGTGTACCTACATTTTTTTATATTTAATTTGAAATTAATATTTACTTTTAGTTAAAATTTAATCGAAATATTGGACAGTATTTCTCTAGTTGATCACCGATATGATTAATCGAGCAAAAGCGTGCAAATATCTTTTCTTTCATTATATACTTTTAAAAGAATGAACAGGACATGCATAAACGTGACATAAATAGATATACGGATCCATTGCCTTCATCACTTCGGTTATCGAAAGTGGTCCGAGCGATAAGCCATGGTAAACGAAAGGATAATCGACGCAAATTACGGCCCAGAATAGATCGGTAATACTTACGCGGACGAACGGCAAAATCGATCGGCGGAGGCGTGTCTCCTCTTCTTCCTGCGTGATCGATCCTCGATCACTCGGGCCGCGCTGTCGATCCTGCATGCGCGATCGGCATGCAGACCACGCAGCTAACCCGATCCCGAATTCATCGTGTCGACCTGGCCATTAGCAAATTACTACGGTGTAAACAGTATCGACGGTGCCCGCGGCGATCGTTGAATCGCGTATATACGCGCGGGCACATCGCGAAAAGATGTAGAAAGAGGCAGCGGGCGGAGGTTCTGCCAGTTAGTTAGTAACCGGTCATTACGGCGACGTTTTACACCGGCTCTAGCCATCTAATAGCCGTTTACATCAAAATGAATTTAGCGATCGGCAGATTTAGCTATCGTTTGCACCGCACGATCACTGGTAACTTTGTTTTCCTCTAACAATGAGATGTATTTGAAAAATCACTTATCTTTTAATTGTGTTTAACTTTATTATACGATAATATTAAATACAAAATGCTTCTTTTCTCTTCTATTAAACATAATAGTGGAAAAACGATCATCACTTACTTGTAATTAAAGATCTTATAGTTTCATTTGATAAAGTCCAATTTTATTTTTCTAGGCTTCTTCTATAGTTAAATATTTTATTTAAAATCACATCAGGCAAGATTGTTTAGGGTTACTCGTTATTTAATGGTTACATGGTTAATAACGAGTAACCAGAAGACAATCTTGTCTGATGTGATTTTAAATAAAATATTTAACTATAGAAAGAAGTCTGGAAAAATAAAATTAAACTTCGTCAAATGAAATTATAAGTAAGGAGTGATGATCGTTTTTTTCACTATTATATTATATATTATTCACTGTTTAATAGAAGAGGAAAAAAAAGGATTTTGTAAGACGCATAATAACCAGAGAGGCTTTTCATTCCATTACGTACTTTCAAACTTGCATCCGTCACAATTACGATGTACGAGCGATATTGTAGATACAGTCGAAATATGTAATTTAAGCATGTAGTTCGATACTCATTTAAGATTATCGCAAACTACGTAATAACATTCCGTATATACGACGGATACGTACGACGTTCGTAAACTAGCTCCGACGTACCGCGATAAAAGCATAATTCCAAACATTAACGATTTCTAATACCATTTCTCAATCAACCGCTGGTGTAATATTACGATTTTATGATCGCGATCAATGAAATTCCGCGAGATCACCCCGAGTGCCGGTATTCGTTCAGGGCTTTAACGGTTTCAGGAAATTGAAAACGTGAAATTGATTGTATGTTATCGTTTCGCGGCATATCATTAAAATCCGTCCACCGCGTGTTTAGTTGCAATCGAGTTTAACGGCGATAGCAGTCAGCGTCTGTCCACGTTCCCGTTACCACGTGCAGTTTTGTCGGAATCGAGTACACGCGCTTGGTAGAAAAAGATCGGAATCTCTCATTTCAATAACAATGTGACCTCTTTGACGTATTTGAAATCATTTTCTTTTCCGAAAGAAAAGGATTTTATCTTCAACAGAGATAGAATTACCAAAACAATTAGTGACTGACTAGTAATTTTCTATCAAATTTATAATATATTTTTTTTTAGTTACAGTTCATTCCGTGATTTTTGTTTTTTTTTTTCTTCACTTCAAATATATTTTTAAATAACATTAAATAACCTAATTAAACGATTTAATAGGCGATATAGTTTTAATGTTAAACTATGAATTAAACTCTCGCAAGTAATAGTTACAGCGAGTCTTTCGTATCATCTGTCGAGAAGTCAATGCGTGTACTTTTATCTTACAATTAGAAGAGCTAAAATATTTTAAATTCGTTGCTGTACCCGTCAGGCCCGATCGGCGAGCCGATTTGTCGGCAGAATGTTCGATTTATCGACCGATCGTTAGCGGACCTTCCTCAGAGCACGCTCGCGCGTTGTTACACGTCGGGATACGTTACTAATTAGCTGACGCCCGTTAATGGCCCGGGACTCCATTAAACTGTAAAATATTTAAATAACTCGTCGGCCGGGCGTGTCTGGCCGCGAATTACTCGCCGTAAGTCAATCCCGGGGAACTCCCCGAGTGCGGCCTTTCGAGAGAGAAGGAGCATTTAATGTATGTGCGAGTTAATGGGGTATTTTTCGGGAAGCTGACGAGCCCGTAAATTAATATCGCTATCCGACGCGCATCTCCTTGCGGCGTGATGGCGATATTGAGAATTAAACCCATGTATTTTCGGGACGCTCGCGAACCTGTGGATGCACATAAATAATTTCTGTATTTCATTGTAATAACAAAATAATTGTTCTAATAAGAACGAATATTCTAGTACTATTTAATTCATATTTTTCTTTGTTACATTCACAAATGACACATATGCAGCCATGAAGAGACTGCCGTTGAAATCGAATATAAAAATTTAAGCTTATCAAATTTCAATCTTTGGTAATGGAAGGCTCGCTTAATAAAAAACGCGTTCTCTCTTTTATTGTAGTCATTTATTGTAAAGAAAAGATAAGGAGGTAATATTAAGATTAAGTACAATGCACGTGGCTGGTTCGGTTTGAGAAATAGGGAAAGCGGATTTTCGATCTCGAATTCGATTCTGATTACAATTCTATTCGTCGTAAAAGGGGGAAGGATTTAATTTGTTTTCGCACGTGATTTAATTTATCTTCTCGCTTCTTTTTTCCACTCGATACACGTTGCGGTAGGGACGACATTATTATCATTTGCTGCTCGAATTACGAGATCGATTCTAAGGATTTCAGATGGATCCTCGATGAAGAAATTTGAAGGTAGAGCGCCAGAAAAAAGTAGCTGGACTCTCAGTACGGTTACATATGCGTGTCGTTGTACATTACGCAAACGGGACAGATGATTGTATTTATTGTTGTCTTATTAAAAATGACACGCAGATCGTTACAAATATTTACAGGTGGCTTACATGCTAAATATGCTTATGCAGTCGTAAAATCTATAGCAATAGTGTAGAATGTCTGAATTGTAAATAAAGTATATAGATTTTATATATAATATATATATATATATATATATAAATAGTATCTCTTTTCTCTCTTTCTCTTCATTGTCTAAACGCGCGTATGTAACGTGTAAAAGTAAATAAAACTACACGGTTCTGGGTTTCACGCGATCATCAATCAACGCTGTACGAGGCTTTATTGCGATCGCGACGGGAAGAAATAAAAATATTCTTGTATGTTTCATAAAGTTCGCTTTTTTCTACATTTTAATTAATAGTCTCTAAAAGTCTGACTTTCCATCGCGATGCCGAATAACCTCCAAATGGACGGACACTTTTCGATGATCTTTAGATAAGGCTCACTTTGGAATCGCGAATACGTTCCTATCTTCTAGTGAAAGAAGAACGATTTACGTGGCTTTTAATCAATCCTAGCAGATTCAAAAAGCTAGAAAAAAATATTTAAATTTTTTTTAAATATTTAAATATTTAAAATTTTTTATATTTAAATTAAATTGAAATATATATCGAAAGCGTTTTATATTATGTATATATGTATGTATGTAAATTTATTGAGAAAATTTATAAGGCATAAACAAATTTGATAAAAATTATAAATTTTTATAACAGAGAGTAATTAGATGTTTATAGATCAATTCTTTCGAAAGAGAGAATTCTTTAAATAAATTTCAAAATTTTATCTATGCTCTAAATTTAATATTAAATAAAAAAGTAAAGATTATATTATATAAAATCTACAAGTTGAATTTCTTAACATTAATCAGATATCATATATAAATTGTATATTCGTATATTCATTTATTGCTCATTTAATATTTATTACTCTTATTTACATTATTTGGCGAAAGAATAATCTTAACGGAGTCCGCCGTCTCTCTCTTACTATTCGGAATCTGATTCTGCTAGGATTAATGTCTTCACGCATATTTAACGATCAACTAGTATCTCATATATCGCACAATAAATTGATCGAGAAGCATATGAAAGAAAAATTTCTTTCCGCGTCAAAATGCTAATGCGTCTCGATAAATTTATCGTATAACATGTACTAGATACTAGTCTTAATAGAAACTGACGTGGTTATCGACTATGCGAACTAATTATAAAACGTACCTCTCGATGCGAAACAGGTTCAAACGATGTCCCACGCGATATGCTTGCGCGAATAAATTTCTCGATTTGCGCGTTCTATTAATTCCCTCGCATATTGGAATACTGTAAACTATTTACACATGCGGTGTACATGAGTAACGGTAATTTCACTCTTCCTTGCCTTTCGTTCACGTTGTTCCGCGTTCCTTTTTACCTCATGTTGTGGAACTATGTCATGGATAACAAATGATAAACAGAAAAACATTGCATTGCAATAATTTTTTTTTCGTTAGTAATTATGTTTCTGAATTATTAATTTTAAAAAGAAGATCGTTTAAAGTATCTATATCCACTTTTTTATAAATTTCAAATTATTCCGTTTGAATTGATTATTTAGTTAGCTGATGCAATCGGCATAAAATCAAAAGGATTGCAATTAATTAGAGCGAAACATACTGAATATTAAAAAAAAAACAACAGATTAGTATAGAGCAATAGAAAATATAACAATCTTAAAATTTATAATTTCTATCTCATGGATAGAAAAATGATGCACAAATTGCGATACTTGAAAATTATGTTCAATCGTCCACACGACCAAATTTTTTTTAGATATTTTAGATATTTTTCATCGCGTAAAACGTATAAAAAAATAAACATTAAAATCGCATCGTTCGACGACTTCAACTTTTTGACGGAAAACGGAACTTATCACATGCCTCTTTCATATTCTATTTTTCGATACTAAAGAATCCGCTTCGTTTAATAAACGTGCTAGCACACACTACATACAGTTTTGCTTTGCCACGAAACTCGATCACACACATCTTCCCAAGTTCGTCGCGTTTGCAATAATAACGCACCGACCGACAACACTTGAATCACAGTGTTGACCAATGCGGCGTTTCACGAATCTAAAATCGCCATATACATGTAGTTGAACATCACATTCGCCGTGCTTGCGCCGCGTGCAACATTCGACAAAAGTATTTTGATAACATTTCCTTGAGATCTTGCGTCACATTGGACAACCGTTGATTGAAGTGTGTCTAATTAAATAAGAACTCGGCGACTTTCACTCTCACTTGACTCAACCTACCGATATATTCCTCAAGGTATAGAAGAATATCCGATTTTACCGTCCGAACCGAAATCTCGAGAACAAACTCGTCCGCCGCGTCCGAACGACGCGGTGTTTCAACTTATGAGATCGCCGTTCTTACGCAGCATCTCCAGATGCATCTCGTACTCGCGGGCCTTGAGTCTCAGCGAGGCGATGCTGTTCGTCCTCCTGTCGATGTCCGGCAGTCCCACGCTGCCCGTGGGCGAGCTCTGCGGCGAGGTGGCGGTCGGCGGTGGCGGGGGTGGCGGTGCCACCGGGGGATGCGACAGGGTGATCGCCGAGGCAGGCGGCGGGGGCGGGGGTGGCGAGCCGCGCACCAGCTTCGGCCGCTGCGCCGCCGATATGTTCGCCAGGAAATTCTGGAAGGAGGCGGCGGACGTATACGGCAGGGGCATGCCGTGCGGCAGCAGCGGTGGCGGGGCCCGATGATAGGGATGAGCGGCGTAACTACCGGGGAGGACCGGGCCGTGACCCAGCGGCGGGTAGCGAAAGGCGTCGAAGGGCTTCCTGTGGGGGAAGTTGACCAGGTGGGCGAAGGGGTTCGGCAAGGTCGGCGCCACGACCGCCGACGGTGGTGGGTACGGCGTGTAGGGATGCGCCTGGGGCCCGACCTTTTCCTGTTTACGCCACTTGGCCCGCCGGTTTTGGAACCAGACCTGGAACACATGATGAACGAGCGGTCTGATTAGGCGTCGTGTCGTTCGTGGAAGGCTCTCGGGCCGCGCCGATAACAGCGGAGCCCAGAAGGATTCTTTCTCTTTTTTTTTTTGCGTCTTTCGGAATCCTTCGCATTACGCAACCGCGGCGCATATTTCGAATAATAAGTAGCATTAGTGATCAGCTGCGTGTCTCCGGGCGCGAGCCGGTCGTAACAAGATGAACATCCCGCATTTTTTTCTTACCTTATCTTTTTCGTAATTGAAAAGGTACTATTTAAATAATTTCAAATTATTTTCGATACTCAGAACATTTCCATTTTCGCTTTTTCTAATAATTTAACATTATATATTTAACTGACTTGACAAGTTTCATATAATAGTTTTTTTTATTAAAAGTTTTAAATGCTATAGTGTGCCGATTGTAATTATCGCAAGAAGCAAATAATAGAAGAAAAGAGATTTAGACCCCGTTAAAATGTTTCAAGAAAGCCGTTCCGTTCGATTCCGGGTCAGAAAAGTAATCGATAGGTACTTTCTTCCTTGGAAATTGTTGATCCGCGAGAGTTTGAATTCCGGTTACAGTGACGCATTCTCCTCTTTTCAGGAAGGCAGAGAGCAGCGTATCATTACCGTCGATACTCCAAAGAAACCGAACACTGCTGCGAGGCAGAGATCTCTGCTCGTCCGCGTTTCCCTTCTACCTCCTTCTCTTTTTCCCTCTTCTTTCGTCTGTCTCTACCTGAATTTTACGTTTCTCCTCGAAAATTAACAAAATATCGGCTGTCGTAAAACCGTTAGGTTAGCGATCCCTTGGCCCATTTTTCGTTTCTGGCAATTCGAGATACTTGGAATCGGTATCGCTGCGTGTCAAAACTCGCAATGTGTATATTTTTATAAAGAAAATATTCAATATAACATTATTAATAATACTGTGTACTAATATAAAAATCGCCTAGCTCTATAATTATCGTACAAATGGTGCAATTGCTCAATAATTAAAAATTGCAAATGTGTGTGTGCAAATAATATAAATAAGCAAGAATGAAGAAGAATGTACCTTATATTACATTAATTAGCGTGATAGGAAACTTTAGTTTCTTCTCTTTACAGAAAAAAAAGCGCAATAACTAAGTAAAAATATTTTTGTTAAATATTTTTAAAATTTTGTCAGTCTGAGTTATGAAGGATGATGAATATTATCATCGCTCTGTTTTATGATTTTATGCTTTACGAACAAATCGGAATTTGATGCCGATGTAAAATCGCAGAAAATCGAATTCTAATACTTGTAAATAGACATTGGCAACGAATGCGAATCGCCATTCGTAATGTGCGTCCACTGGGTTCCAGCGCATTCCATTCCATTCGAACGCGAGGCTTCCTCGAAGAGACCCGGAGCTCTAATCAGTTCAGCGGAAGTCCTCTCCTCCTCGCTCCTCCGTCAATCCGTGTCCCTCTTCTCTTTCCTCTTTTTCCACCGGCTTTTTCATGCCTCTGCCGTCCTATCTCTTGTTGTTAGGTCGATTTTATGCCGTGCGCGTCCCCGACTGAACGCAAATAACGTATCGTCGATTTCATTTTAATATCGGGCCGCGCAAGAGAAAGAAAAAGGGAGAGAAACGGGAGGAGACGTGTCTCGTGACTGATCGCAATGATGACTGAACGGCTTTAGGACAACAACAATTCAACTTATCCAATCTCTCTCCGCGCGCGCGCGCGCGCCCGCGAGCACCTGCTGCGATTCCGGATTTTTGTATCATCGCGTTTCTGCGTTTCCGCGGTAAAGAACGGCCGCGAATTCCAAGCGCGGCTCGTTACGTCGATTGTTCGAGTAGAACTTTTCGAGAAGCAGCCATCTATCCTGAAAGCTATCCGGGAGTCTTTTATCGTTTCCGGTGAGGAAGATGTTTCATGTTACCGCTTCAGAAGCGCGACTCTCGAGATACTTTCAGCGAGAATTCTCGTCAGGTAATCGTGCGAACGGTTCTCCATTTTCTGCAAAGTTTCCTCGCTCTCTCTCTCTCTCTCTCTCTCTCTCTCTCTCTCTCTCTCACGCACACACTGCCATTTCAACGGTTTCTGGATTGAATTTCAATTTATCCTGTTCGTTGCATGAAGTCTTCTAAAACTATTTGATACACTTTTTTTTGATGTAGTTCTATTCTATTCGCCTTTCGACTAGGCATATTTCTCGTAATAGCATTAATTATTCTAAAGATTAGACACAAGATATAAAATGAAATAATTGATATTCATTATATTAGATCGTTTTCCCAAACCGATGACCTCTACATGAATTGCTTTCGTATTTTGCTTTTGTATTTATCGTCATTTTCGATCCTCCGACTTTACTCTTTCACGCCGAAAAGAATCGAATGACGACGCGTCACGTCGAAGGAACGTGAGCGTCCGCGATACCGAAGAATGATTTCTCTTCTCTTCATTCTTCTCATCAGCTTTTAGGTCGCGTTATAAACGAGACCTTACACGGCTCGCTTGTTTTTCCCACATACGAGAAGAGATTCGCCTCGATCGTTTTCCGTCGTGCGGTACTCCCGGCGTCGAATAGAACGACTGGCGCGTTCCACATTGCCGCGGCTCCGGCTCTCGGCAGCATCACGGATTTGGGAATCAAAAGTACCGCCGGGCGATGTAGACACTCCCAATACGGTTCGTCACGGTGCGGCCTCGTCATCGCGTGGACGAGGACAGACGTATGCCCGGATGACTTTGCGATTTGATGATCGACTTCGATCATTGGCTCACCGACGCGACGCGACGGCGACTGACGGTGAGATTCGTGGATCTTATCCTGGTAGCTTGCTATCGAGAAAATGATTTCGATCGATTTGCTCCCTCTGAGATTCTATCCGATATTCTATCTGATATTCGGATCTGAAATCGCTCGCGCCATCATTTTTCGCACTAAAAAACTGGCTATGGCATAACGGAATTATTTAAGATATTGTAAGATTATTTAACTATTGTTAAAACAAATTTAATTTTATTTAATAGTTTTATCAAATTTTACATTCACACATATTGATGTCTAAAAGATCGTTAATTGAATCGTATTAATTTATCCAAAAACATTCAGATTTATTTTTATTTTATAGTATTAAAAATTTTCGTTATACAATTGTATTGTATTCTGTGTGTAATTCTGTGTCTAACAGATTTTAATGATTGGGATTAGACGTCGCATCGTCTGCTTCCAACAATATCATTTAAATCAATCATTCTGCCAAGGGGCGAATCTACGAGCGGCTAAAGCGCGAGATTTACGATTGCGCAATAATCGATTACAATCCCCATATTTATATTTCGATTTTTGTTGCGCGAGAAGAAGGCATCCAACCCGAATGTACGCGTTCCGCGTGTATAACGTCCGCCCGCCTCGGAATCTCGCCTAGACGTACGGGAGATTAGAGGCTCCTGGCATCGTTAGGGCAGAGTGAGGAAGGGGGGTCGCGGGTGCCAGGACCCCCCACAGCGAACAGGATTGCCCCCAGCAGGGCGCTAAACATCTCCGACTCTCCGCTTTTAAAACAAAACGCAACCACCGCGCCGCCGGAACCTACTCGTTTCGTGCTTAATCGTGCCGCATTAATTACACGAACGCCGAGTAGTATGTTCGTTTCTTCTGCTTCTCCGCTTCAATCCTTTCCTCTCGTTCCCTCTTTCGCTGACGAAGAAGATTTCCCCGCGCGTTCGACACATGTATAGATACTTTCTCGAATGAATCGTTCTTTGAACCCGCTCAGACCGGCACTTGTAATCGTGTTTCTATTGAAGAATTCAGATGAAAACAGTCTCGGGACATGATACAGTTTAATAAATAGATCCTGCGAATTAATTTTATACTCGTTACGTCACATTTGTAATCGCGATTTAATCGAAGAACTCAGATGCAGTTTGCCCGAGACGTCCTACGTTTTGTTTCTCGATTTAATAATTAAGAATATACATATTTTACTAGGCTCTAAATACACTTTTCCGCAGATAACTTGAGAAAGAAAAACGAATATTTACATGAAAAACTTGTTTGAGATTCAAGAATATATTTTTAAAACATTAAAATTAAGAGTTACAAAATATTAATAAGATAATATAAATATTAATATTAAATCGCGATATTTTCTGCAGAAATTTAATTTAATTTTTACCGACTCATTAGAATCGTACAATTTTATTTGTTTTATTGTTAAATAAAATCTGGAAATAATAAATTAATATACACAATTTTATAATCAAAATATATATAAATTTTATTTTTTAAATAATAGATTTAATAATTTTTTAAAGGAATAATTAGATAATTAGAAGATTGATAAATCAATCATTTCAACTGTCATTAAAAGAAATAATTAAATAATTTATGTGCGACAGTTAAAATTTGCTATTAATAATATAACCAGCTGAAATAAATTCAATTAAAATTCAAGTAATAACATTTCTCTTCCTCTCTCGATCGAATGGATTAATTATTATTTTACGCGATATTAAATGAGTCCGCAAAAGCGAACACAATAACAGTCATTAGTAAAAATTTAATATAAGGAATAGAATACATTCAACGTTCGTTTATTCGTTGTACGTTACATATTTTAAGCTGCGACACACGTATTGAATACCAACACCAATTTCCGCGCTTGTCACACACGCTGTCGCATATACTCAAGGCTACTGCTGTATCATTCACTCCAGAATTCAAGCCGGCAAGCAGCGAAAGCTGCTCCGTGTGTAATCATGTTATTACCTCTCGAAACGCGTTCGCGATGAATGTTGAGAGAAAATATGGTCATTTTTTACCACGCTTGTCAGTAATATTTGCGCGATTAGCAAATTCCTACAATTTATAACGAGTAACAATTTTTAAATGTTTCGACGTGACGAATTTTATAAATGAGGCACTTTGCGCGTGATTTATACATTTAAAATATAAACATAAATCACAGTATTTGCGTTTTAAATAATAAGCTGATTTCTGCGAACATAATTTTTAAAAGAGAACGTGAAGTAGTATAAAAATAGGATCACATGAATTATCCAACAGAAAGCCGTGATATCTGTATCGTTAATTAATAATTAAATTAAAATAAGAAATAGAATATTCGATGTGATTTTACGTTAAGCATTTTCGACGTGAATTATTTTGGCTGGCGTTGTATAACGAAACGCGCGCGCGCTTGTGTGGTCGCCCTTAGCGCAAGGTCGCTGCGTTATCATTCGCACGCAATTACCCGAGCAGGCAGGAGCGACGCGATCAATCTGCGTAATCAATTAACTCGTATGATTAAATTACAAATTAAATTATCGTTTATTCATAGAAGCAGGTATTTTAGAAGCGTATTGTTTAAATATGAGGCAAGAAGCGATCGAAGTTATAAAATACCGTTGTAATATTTTCGAATAATTATTTCTTTTTTTCGAATTTTTATTTCTTCAATGATACTTCAAATCACGTGTATCTCACATTGCGCTTTGGATTTTCGGCGTTTTAAATAGATTTAAATATGATTTATCCATTGCCGCTTTTTCGAATTAAAAGAACATGTAATATCATATGTTAGCTCGAACAATTTAAGTAATGGAAACTAATTCGTGTATTAATAAAATTTCAGGTGCTGCGCGTTGTGCTTGCGGGATTGCCTTACAAAGTATCGTGTAATCGGTTTCGCGACTGAATATAGTGTGAATATCTGTGCGTGTGTGCAACAAAGAAATCTGAAAGGAGCCTGGGAGGCATCGGGCGACGGCGGCGGAGCAACTACGGTGTAAGTAATTCATTTCTTATCAAATTGTTTTTTATTTCAATATGAAGTAATGGATCTGAGAAAATATATATCTCCGTATATGTAAGATATAACGTATAATAAAAAATTCAAATTAAAAGCATGAAAGTACTTAAATATAATAAATGTATCATCTTATTTATTATTATTCAGATCCATTATTTTAAAATGAATAGGCTAAAGGAAATTATTACTCATACACCTAATAATCTCGGAATATTTTAATACGGAAATTTGATAAGTAATCTAAGAAATGATAAATACGAATTGATTTTCTTAACAAAAATTTTTTTCAAGTAAAGATCTATAATTCTTTACACTCTATTTGATTTTGAATTCAAGTATATGCGTATTTCAGCGAATAAATGCGTCAAGTAGATTAACATGATATGAAATAGATTAACGGTATACGAAACACGTATACCGTTTCCAAAGTGTCGAATAATTTCACGAGAAAAAGAGAAAGAATTGACAGAGAGAAAGATTCAAAGGTAAAAGGAATTATAAGCTTGCGAATTTAAACATACACGTCAAGCGAGTTTATTCCCTTTGTTTGCCGACCATCGAATTTGCCGCGAAATCGATTCGGAGAAATGCGACGTCTCGCGTGTGCATCTCAAAAAACAGATGTCGAACAAAATGCAAGATATTTTTGTCCGCAATTCCAGTTTTATTTGCGCAAGAATTTCCTCGCTCGCAGCAGAGGTCCGCGACTTGTCGATTATCTCGTCACACTCGGAGAGATTGTAAAAATAATTAATAACCGACGTTGCAACAACTGATAATCACTTTGTCTAATAGCAATCTGTTATTCATGCGAGCGACAGGTTTCGTCGGCAAACGAACCTGCGGGAAGGAGCGATTCATTATTCATTGAGTCGTGCACAAAATATGTGAGCTCAATTAATAGTTGAATCGATTTATTTGCTCGAAAATTAGCGTTCGTTGGACGAAATATTTATGCAAACGAGTATTTAATTTTCAAATAAATGCGGAACGAAATATTTTTCCCATTCAGAAACGCTCGATTCGTCTTTCGAATTTATCAAGAAAACTTCGTATTGAATTAACAAGTGTGTTTAAGAAACCGATAAAACGCGGCGCGACGCGTTTCTATTTCTGTAAATCCGCAAACGCGATTAAGTTAGCGGTAATCCGCGACTATCCGGTCAGATAATCTTTAATCTAATTTATCTTTTGATATAATTAAAATATGTCGACGCGTATTATTTTGAAGTAGTTTTAAAATTATTTCTACTTTATGTTTGCATAGCTGACGTTATAAATAATTAAAATAATTAAGAATTAATCTCACGAAATTCCTCTCTGCTTAATTATTTTAACGTAATATTTATCTGATTTAATTTCGCAATTTCTCAATTTCTACAGTTTATATTTATGCAGGTTTTATTATTTTTATTTAAGATGATATTCGTTTTACGCGCCTTTATATTATATAATGTCCCTTATAAATACGAATCGATGCCTTTAAAGTCTCTGCGCGATAAGAAGGCATTTTAGTCTCGAACGATATGTTTCATGAATTATTAATGATCGCCAATGATAGGTCATGTATCCTAATTTCTGTGCGTTGATGCGTACGATACGGGCGAAGTTTCGGGCGTCGAAAAAAATCGCACCTCATTCTCCACAACGATGTATTTGTCATGCATATTAATGACGGCTGATGGGCAAGCGGCGACTGAATTGCCTGACAACCTAATTTTCGCGCGTTAGGGCGAGCGGAGCGAAATTTGTGTTCAGTTAAGTCGTTCCTCATACAGTTTATAAATAGGTTTATAATATCTGTCAATAGATTTTTGACGAATTTATCATCATTATTGCTTTTTAATGAAAATGTGAAAAATTAATTATGCAATTATTTGATATTTAATATCATCAGTTTTCGAAGTATGAAAACAAAAAAGTAAAATCTCGTCTTACTAAAATTTCAAACGGAGCTAATTTAAGAGAGCTGCAACTTAAAATAATAAGTTAATATTGAAAATTGAAGGATTTCAAAACTATTCAATATATCTTAGAAGTCTGTCAGACTTTATGTCTTTCGAAAGGCAGCTGCGTGCTGAAGGGTTCAGGACATCACGATTGAATAAGTGCGCTTAATTCTGCGAAACGTTTTCGTTAAACCAACACGCATAATTTCACTCCGTTACGGCCGCAAAGGCAATTGACACCTATCGCGATTGAAAAGGGACGCAGCATCGCGTAGCCGGTCATCTCGCTGCGGTCGGGCAAGAAGAACGGCGCGAGGTCTCTCTCTCTCTCTCTCGGTACAGGTTCAGGGATTCCTGAAAATTATTAACGGCACCGCGTGGAGTTACGGCAGGCGTGTCATTCCACGGTGGTGGAGCAGTGGCTCTCATCGCGTGCGCATCTCGTCGCGCGTAATTCCCGGCCATCAGTAAATCGGCGATTTGCGGTGGACGGTGACGGATTTGCAAGTATAATGAAAAGTGCCGGGTTAACGTTAAAGCGCTGTGCCCTCGCGATGCGGGGGAAAATAACGAGAAGATCGCATAGGGGCGTGCGAGTATGAGTGCCCGGAGCCAGCAAGGGGATGGAGAGTGAAAGGACAAAGCGAGAGAGGAAAATACGCGTGGGTTAAAAACGAAGAGGGTGGGATGGGGGGGGGAAGAAAAAAGAGTAAGTAAGTACCGGGAATAAATTAAACTAATTGAGCAAATTAGCCAGCTGTTCACGCAACGATGGTATACGGACACGCTCTCCTCGGTAAGAAGTTATCGTCGTCACGCAGAAAACTTGTATCCTTGCGCCCTTTTGAATAAACAAGTATAACGCAGAGCAGATTGGATGTTTATACCTGTGAAAATTGGGAAACTGAACGCGTAAATCAAAATTGATATTATTCATATATAATTATATTATCGAGCTGATAAATACCGAATAGTTTCTAAAATTCTGCTAATTACATTTGAATATTTTATATGTTAAATTAATATTTTGTTACATATTAGAATTTAATTCCGGATGATATTTAGTTTAGGACTGTAGAATGCGAGCTCTACAACTTGCATGAAATTCGACGTATAATATTCTAGATATATAATGTATATAAATCTACGATATATAATGATATCATTACACGTTTATCAGTTTATTAAGAAAAAAACTTGAAATGCATATTAATTTTTCTAGTTATTTTGCAATATTATGTTATTAAAACATTCTAATATAAATTTATTAGCATCTTGATTGCGTTTTATGTTTGTTTGTTGCAATAATTCTTTCTTTTTTTTTTGTAACCTACCGCGTTTTAATATGAACATAATTATACATATAAAAAGATATATGAAACATTATAATGTCTTGATCGTCAAACGATGGTAGGTATTAATCAGGTATAATAAAAACGGATAGGAATTATATGAGTAATAATTTAATGTTTGATATTTAAATATTCAAATGTATTCGGATTGTGTGATTACTATTCAAATATAAGAATGAACATTATTGAAGTTTAATGGCAGATGATATGCGCGTTTCAAGCGCTGATTAATCGCGACTGTCTTTAATGATCGATTTACGATATTATTCAAATATAATAACGTTGAATGTTATAAAAAGATAATCTCTTACGTTCGAGAGCCAGTATCGTAGTTTATTTCGTGCCATAACAGTGTTGTTATCAAGCTCTTTTTTTTTTCAAGTCGCGTAATTAATGACTAATCATGCTGATTATAGATATTTACTGACGTTAATGCTTAGAACTAGATTATCGATAAAAACCGCGATTGACTATACTTTTGCCATGCATATTTAAATATATACATTATTTAAATATATACATACACAATTTTTTTTTTCTGACGTCAATGTTTTACAAGTTTTCGATAGATAATTATCTTCAGTAGCAGAAATTTGTTAGTAACAACGAATATTAATCGTTTAAATGTTCCAATGGACAATCGCGTGTCTAATAATTTTTTAATAATAACGGATACCTTGAAAAGGGTTGAGCAAATAATTAAAGAGTCATGATCGACGATTTGTATGTTGCTCGAAGGATATCGCATTTCGCCATACGGGTAGGTAAATTACAGGTGGGGATACATGACTGCGTGGAGAACTTAAGTAATTCTTAAGTAATTCTTCGCGCGCGCTCGCGGGCTTCAAAACTATTATCCAAACGAAATGTCAGAGGATACAGGATAATTGTCGTTACGCAAGAGACGCGCGATATTTTCGCCTTCGCGCCAAAGAAGACGCCTAACCACATTATTACCGTCAATTATTGCCTCATTTTTCCAACAAACTTTGACGTGCGCAGCTGCTTATTATTAAAGTGATTTTAAAGTTATGCCATGATGCGCCAATATATATATGTATACGTATGTAATTAGAGATAACTAATCAATTTTAATTTGATATGCTATATTATTTTTATTTAGACAGCATCAGAATTTACTTGTCCGTTTATTTAGAAAAGTACGGTTTAATCTTGATATTTTTCAAGTTTGAATAAAATTGTAATTTATTTTCTCATTTTTATTTTTAATTATTTTTTATTATTCATTAGACTTTGTAGAAAACAGATATTTTGTGTATTTGAAAAATTAATTGAGAAAAGAAATTAAAGGCCATAGAGGAAAAGGATCGCGTAATATATTGGAAATCTAGATAGATCTTATTGTGCGTTTAATAATTGTATCGAACATGAATGTAGAATTAATCTACGCCGCATTATTTGCTATTTTACGCAAAACAACGTTATGAGATTCTACTGACCTGTATTCGTGCCTCCGTCAGGCCGATTTTTATAGCGAGCTCCTCCCTAAAAACAAAAAGAAAGGTAATCATTAAGACAAGAAAAAGGAACCAAGGCCGCACGTAGCCGCGGGCCTATTTGCGCGTGCGAGTTATCCGATTCTGCTATTGCGATAAACTCGAGTTAACGGAGTGTGAGCTTCGGCGTTCAAGTCAGTTCAGATATTATTATCCAACGAGTTCCGAATAGCACTAAGCGATAATAATAAAACTAATATTTGCCATTTAATGGTTTTAATAACATCATTAATGTAATATATATTTACATATACACAGTAGATGCATTTACATAATATATGCATTATCTCTTTAACAATTTTGTGAAAATTAATTTTTTCGCTGGAGAATTATTGTATTATATTACCTCATCAGGTTAATTGCTATTAATTGCTCTTAACTTACTTAAACTTATTCACATTAATGTCACAAAAAAGTTATCATTTTAGATGAATATATTGTTAGACTCTTTAAAAGTAATTTTACATAAAACTATCTTTAATTGTTTAATTGTTTTATTATCGTAATTATTTCAAGTTGATAGTCTGTTACTCTTTGTACTGAATTATTTTATGCGTACATACGCACTAAAAGAAGCGAAACTCCACAGCATTTTAATGAATGACACTTCCTTCCGTCTTTCTTTTCTCTTGGTTTACGTAATCAAATGAATATCTAAACGTTTAGGCAGTTAACGGAATAAGTGCACGTAATTGCAAGTGTAATTATTATCTCCCTTGAGTACTCTGATTTATTACTTAGGAACGCGATGTAATTTAATAAAAAAAAATCATTTAGTTGTCTTTTAATAGCGTCGGGGAATAGCGGTTACAATCTGACCTCGTATCACATCCGTGAGAAAATCGCAGAAACCGTTCTACGAAATAGCTAGCCTGTCTCTCGTAAAAACGCGCGCGTTCATTACCTTAATTAGTTTTGCATCCGAAGCAGATTAGCCGACATAACGACGCACGATGGGGATTAATTGCATTATGTATCTCGCGGCATTATGTGTGATTTTCCGTTGGATTGCTAGTTGCACGAGCCGTCGTGACGAGAGCTATTAATATCTATTACGAGACGATCAGAATCCGCGATCGCGCCGCCGCGCCGTGGCTCCGGCGAGCAGCCAGATAGAATCTCGTTTTATATAGGTGACTGCGCTCCCCAACGGCGTATTACGAATACGATTATCCGTGACTAATTGACCGGTCCAGTGCAGCGGTAATGACAAATAATTATTAGCTCGTGATATTTTACATAACGTCGATCATGTCATACGCTATACCGGTCGTTTCCTTTCCGCTCGATTGAATTTCGCATCCTTCGCTCGCGGGCGCGTACATACAACACACGAAGAAGTCTTGCGTCTCTCACGTATTACGCGATATTCTTCTGCAGGCGCACAAGGCGTTTGCCCCGTTGTCGAGAAATCCGAACCGTGTGCGGCACAGACAGACCTGGCTGGAGGCTATACTGATTAAAAGAGACGTGAAATGTCCCATGTGTCAGAAAATTAATAATATTATTTATAAGCACAGAACCTGTAATCTAAAATCATGATAATTCAGCTATTTATCGCGACGCGGCATGGCTACGCGTTAGGAATTACCAAGTGTCGCGCCTTTTATCAGCTCGCTCCACATGCGAGCCACGCACGAAAGTGACGATGATTTTCTGTTTTTGCCTCAAAAGAATGCGTTATATCGTTAGTGTATCGTAATTATTACGTACTCTTTAAAAGTGCACATTATCCAAGGAAAGCATTACGACTATACGTTCAAGGAAACGGGGGAAATTAATAGTCATCGACTTTAATAATTAAATTCCTTTCGGTTGATTTACGTCGCTTAAGCGACTGCTCGCAGGATGTTTCGAGTAAAGATAATAACCCGTATAAATCGCCACTCGCGTGATTTCACCGGAAATTATGCGAACACATTCCCAATTTTTTATCCAACTGAGAACGAAGCAAAACCGGAGGTGCGAAGGAATTATTACGAGATAGACGTGAATCATGACGGGTGCCGATTATTCATCCGTCTCGAGAATTCGTTTATTCCGGAAATATTCGCGATTCTCGCCGATTTTGTTGCGATAAAGGAACCGGCGGTGGCGATCGTGCAATCGCGTATATCTACCCGGCGGCAGCGGGTAGGAAAAAGAAAGAAGAAGGAAAGAATGAATCGAGCAGTGAGACCCTCTCCTCCTCCCCCTCGCCGGGCGTCTCATCTCGCAGGCAAATTGCCCAGATGTTCCACGAAATCGTAAGGAAATCTCGGTGATTATGCCGCGCACAGAAGCTCGCGCGTCCGAGATCGCCTTGGATCTCGTGTTTAGGTGCATTTCAGCTTTCAGACGGTAGCTTCCGAAATTACAGGGATTTCGGGATGAGTCCGAAGACTGGCCGCGATCTCCAGGGATTCGTCCGGTTCACGTCGCATCGATTTTATCATCGTTCGATCTCGTTGCAATCCCGTTTGGCATCCTTTCGTTATTTTGTTCGAGCCTTCGAACGAGAAACAAAGAGGAAAAATTTAATCTTGATGTATTTTGTCTTGAAAGCTGTGTAATTTTACAACTAGCAAGCGTAAGAAAATAGTTTATAATGTATATTATACACCTGAGAAAAAATATAGTTTTTTTTTGGCTTTAGCCGTAATTCTATAATATTTCTAACGATAAATATGATTAATTTAACTACATGCATTATTATGTTAATCATAATTATCGTTAGAAATATTATAGAGTTACGGTTGAGGCCAAAAGTAACTATACTTTTCTCTCAGTGTGGGTTTTACTTTTTTTAAAAAAATTCTAATTCGTGAAAATTCTAATTCGTACAATTGACCAAATTGAATTTACCGAAAGTTTATTCCGATGAGAGTGATCATTAACAAAATAATCGAACGATGTTTATCCATTGATTAGTCGTTTCCAAAACGATTCTCATCGTATCGGCCGGTAATTGCAAAGCGTATTCACGTTGTCAAATCATTTTGATGGCCCGCGCACCGACTTATTGGAGGAAACGTAACTAGAAGAAGCGCGTTCATATACTGCCGCGGTACTCTCTGATTATCCGTTGTCGTGCGCTAATGACTACTCTGGCGAACATAGTTGCAGACGGTAATTCGTACCTGCTACCTGGCGGCTCGGCTTCGTTTTCAATGAAACGCCGAGTATGAAAGCGCGCACCTATCAGCTGCTTCTCACGAAAAACAGGCTTGCGCCGCGAACGATAAAATTACGTGTAGTACGTGATTTCTCTTTCTCTTTCTCTCTCTCTCCATCCGTTACAACTGACCGTCTGTATGATTCACAAATACGAATGAATCCGAGACCGGTCCAACTGCTAGTCAGACTAGATATTTGACGATGACAGAGACTTCCTATATGACTATTTTAGGTGACGTGAAATTTTCACCCCCAAAAAAAGTATCTTACGTTCAAAATGATTTTTCCTATAATTTCATATTCTAAGCTTACTGTTTTTCATATTCTAAGCTTACAGCAAGCATACTCTTTCAATAAAGTGAGAAATACTTTTTTCTCTCTTAAATACTCTTGTTTAGACTATTTTCCTCTTCACTTCAGAGGAATCTTTTTGAGTCAATAAAAGAGTAAAATCCTCTAAGATTTAGATTCCGCATATATCAAAATTATTTTTTTTTGCTGTTACATTTCATTTTTTCTAGTAAAAGATAAAATACAGAACCGTACAGACTATTACAACGGAACCGTTGGAGATTTTATTGGACGCTTTCGTAAATTTTCATTGTGCCTTTGAGGATGAGGAAAGTGGTTTATATCGCTGTTCCACCTAGCGATTCAAATGTTTTATCTATATCGTAATCTTTGCGTCACTTCTGGCCACTCGAGCGCGATATAATCTTTATAGATATGTGCATTACACGCACGGGTGCGCGAGCGCGGACGAAACGCACACCGTCCAAGAGGCGGACGAGGCTCAGCTCAGGCACCTTGGGGCCTGCGAGTAATAATAATTTAGCCTTTCCCTTTTTCTCTCTGTCTTTCTCGAGGCGCGCTCGCCGGCGTCCTTCTGAATTTAATAAGATCACGAAATTTCGCGGTTAGACGGGCGTCCCTAATTACACCCGCCGTTCACCGAGACTCTCAGTTACCCTCGATTCGCGTATCATTATTATTACGTGTCCCTCTCCTAACTCCCTCGTCCACGATGTGTCCTTGCCATGGGAAATGCGCGAGCTTCGGAAAAATCGCTTCTTACGGGCACGTACGCAAAAGATTAGTCGTGCATTCGCGACTTAATGGAAAATATGAGACCATGATGAAAACCTCCTGCAAAGATCAGAGAATCCCCGTTACGTGTCCTAGAATTCAATCTCAAATACCTTTGCGATTAATCCGTAAATTCCGCCGATGTAAAAGGCGCTTGAAATTAGGCGAGGATAACGAGATATTACGTTGTACATTTCCAATTTTTTATTTTAAAACTCAAAGCTATTAGTATTTCCGACATTTTTTTTCTTCGCGAAAACGAACCGATCTCGTGCCAGTCGGAAAAAATAGTACGGAAATTTAGATTACAATCCATCTCCATCGGTTATCATTACCGTTTATAGAAAATAGACACTACTACAGACGTATCTAAAAATATATTGGCTATACACAGGTGATGTATGTTACACATGTGACAGAAAACACGTTTCTTTCTCATTACGGTACGCACCTGATCTATAATTAACGCGGCCGCTACATTCACACGTATTGCAAAATAGAACATGACTAATCGGCGATTAATTACATCGACACGATAATCGCAAAATCCTTTCGGTATCCGGCTGTATGTACGATTCCGCGGTGTATTACGCGAGTTCCTCGAGCTTGGAGCGAGAGAGATCGGCTTTCACAGATTTGGCGAACAAATTGCCTCTCGCGCGAATAATCCGCAACAAGATACATTCTCGGAATCGATTGCCGTTGTTGAAAGGAAGTCCTTCCTGTCCTGCCCTGCGCAACGTTGCGAAGTCATAGTAATCGGACTGCGAGGCGCGAATGGATTTGCCATTTCGCAACTTGCACGGTAGTATAGCGCGAACCCACGGCCGGCATCAAAAGAGGCCGCTAAGTGGATTAAAGGCGAGTTTCTTCGTCATCTTCTTCGTCTAGTTCTCTCTCTTTCTCTCTCCCTCTCCCCCTTTCTCCGCCTGTCTACCTCTTCTTCCTTTGCTACTCTCGCCGCGGTATCCTGCCGTTCTTATTTGCTCCTGTCTCGGCGCGAAGTCCTTCGCTGCAACCGCGCTTCATCAGAAGTCACGGACGAAGGAAGATAATTTACTTAACTTACGTTTAATCGTGTTTGCGCGCTTATTTATTCGCATCGTTTGCGTCAACATTTGGATTTAATGCGCCTGGAATTTAATTCGATGACGAAATGATAGTGATTAATCACGACTCGCAATCACGTGTTTAATATGTGCGAAGGTTAATTATTTTTCTTTTGCGGAAAGTACATTTTTTATTATTTAAAAAAAAAGGTCACATAAATATATTTCATAAGGAATTTCTTCATTTCTGCAACGTTGGAGAGAAATTGCCTCTAATGTAGAAATCGAAAAAAAAAAGTAGTATTTACGGTTCAAGGCATATTACGGTACAAGTCAATCTATAGGATCGTTTATCTCTATTAACTTTCGAGTATCATATAAATAAAAATTATTCTTTTCTTATTATTTTATGTACATAAAATGTTATACCTATAATAAATTATATATAAATATTTTTATACATAGATATAAAACAGAGAGTAATTCGATATCTCTCTCATTTCAATAAATTATCGTGTAATGTCTCGTTTCCATGCGATTCAAGATTGATTCTTTTTCTCGTTCGATGTACTGCGACGACCGCACTGCGACTCGCGTCTTGTATACGCATCTCCAATATTGCGGAGATGATTACATTATCGTTAGATGGAAATCGAATTGAGATGAGGAAAAGAGACGGATGGCCAGGGAAACAGCGTACGAATGAGACGGGAGAGATAGAGAATGCGCGCGAGTGCGTGAATGACATTGCTGGTATGAGCAAGAGGCTTGGCGCGCGAGTAATTTGAGTAATTACCGCACAATTACATTATCTAATTAACCTCGGAGGTCGGAGCAGCCGCTAGTTGCCGGCGACGTGGCGGCCGTGATTGTCTCACTTGTGTCGCAATCGTAATTATTATTGTTTAACACGCGCGGCACGAAACATTGGATTTACAGAAATCTGTAGAACTCGCAGAAGTTTGCGAGAAATTGATAATAACAATCCGCTGTTCCGCTTTGACTCTTTTTCTTCTATTTTAATCAAAGTATTTTAATACAAAAAAATATTTGCTTTAACGAATGTAGTATGATTGATTAAAAAAAGATCAAATATATATGTATATACATATATTTCAAAGTCTTTGGTACGATCACGATTATTATTAATCACTATCAATAATTGCGAGCATCGTCTGCGATTAATCGATTCGTAGAAATGCATTCGAGAGGAAGCCACGGCATTATTATCCTTTTTCTTTCTTTTTCGTTTATTCTTGTTATATACTATGCAATCGTTTCCCGTGATTGCCGATCGACCCGCAGGTCTTGTATACATTTTTTTTCCGGGAGTTAGGTCCGAGTCGAGTTCCGGAGTTTTACTCCTATCTTCTGTCTAGATTAATGGCGAGTTACTCAGTATTATTCTACTGTCATTAAGTTATTATTAATGGCAAAACGTAATTGCCATGGCGCACATCCGGAACAGTCTGAATTATGGATATATTTTTTAGTCACCTCAGGCGACTACGTTTTTTTCCGGTAGTCTAAATTTTATATAAAAGTCTCTCGTGACTCTCCGACAAATAAAATATTAAATGATTCTCTGAAGTTAATTACAACAATCGCTCAAACTTAATTGGCCAATTAAATCATACTGATTTTATCGAACAAAATATTTTTTTAATATTCGCTCGCGCAAGCATTTTATGCGATTTTAAGTCATTAAGTTGGATTCGCAGTTCTTCGTAATTTTTTTTTTTTATTCCGAGATTGTTAACTTCTACATGGCACTCTTTTGTCGAAATCGAATAAAGAAAATGACATAGCTGATGTATTGCTACGTGTGACTTTAAAGAGGCGCTAATAGTCGCGAGTTATAAAACCTGCGCACACTCAGCCACATACGACAGTCCATGTGCACTGTAACGATCGCGTTGAATAAACAAGTCTTGGAATTTGCCATTTATCTTGACATAAATCACATATTGTAATTATCTCTACATAATTTGTATTTGCGTAAGCCGATATACCCTCTGATAAATTCGAGGTCTAACAAAAGACTTGTTAATTATACTTACAAAGTAGTAGTGATATCATACAGGTGATTGATATCATGAAAACAAAAATTAGCCACATCTTTGTTTTTAATTAGTGTCGATTACTATCGACACTATAGAGAATATTTATTATATAAGCGTAATTTTTCGCACTGCAATTAAAGAGATGATTAACGCGCTTAAGATAAAATACGCTTTCGAAAAATAAGTAAAATTCATGCTAGAAAGATGATATAATAAACAAAAGCTACATCGACAAAAGTGAGTGACAGTGTTCGGTACTTTGCGAAGCGGATATATCAAGACATTAATTTGACAGCACATATATTCCCACGAGAAAGATAACAAGACGAGATTCGATACGGAGGAGTAAAAAAAGATTGAAAAATCAGGATGACATAAAATGACGGTAAGAAAATCACACGCATCCATAAAATACACATTCTTACAACTGGAAGATCGTGAACAGGGTTTATGCACACACGATCGTTATCTGTGACGTGCCGCAAAAAAAAGAGAGGACGACAAAGTTCGTCGACGAAATTCGAGCCTCGGTAATAAGCGACGCCCGGAGCAGAAAGAGAGAGAAACGCCTCCTTACGCGCGGTATCGATAATGTTTAATAACGAATCGCGCCGGGCGGACAAGTAATTCGCACTGACGAGGGGTGACAAGCGGCTTTTGCCGCTCGCATTATTCCCGAGCGGGATCCGCGGGGCCGTGCGCGCATACCTGCCGACGCGACCGCTACCTTTGTGAGGAGCGAGGCGAAAGAGAGAAGCCGGTAGCCGGCTGCGTAATGCGTGCGTAATGCGCGCTTAATACGCGTACGGCGTGGAGAGCCAATTACTGATTGGCCACACTACCGCCAATCGGATGAGGGATGGACCACGGTAAACCTGTACTCTTCGCTCTCCTTCGCACTTCGCGAGGCGAAGCCCTTCGTGCCGCTCGACCGCGAAGCCCGTCTTCGAGGAGGAACGAGGTGGGAAGGTCCCGAGGTAGTCTGACAATCTTTTTCGTCGCTTCGAACGGCATCCCGGGCAGGACAAGATAGATTCGAATTGTCGTTGACAGTAATAAAATGCTTAGAATGCACACAGCTAAAACGTTCATGAGTACAGGTATCTTCTGTTCATTGTTTCATAAAGAAAGAATAGCATTTACATATTTTGAAGATACGATCTATACTTAAAAAATTATTTAACGAGGCAATGAGAATCAAATTAACAATTTTTGGTGCGAATACTAATGTTTCATTTTGTACGATGCTACATTAGTATTTACACCAAAAAGTTGCCGATTTGATTCTCATTGGCCTGTAAAAATAATTTTTTTTAACCTTTTGAGAATCCTTTATTGTCGTCAATCTATATTTGAATATTTTTATTTGATATGCAGAATTTGCACATTAAATTTACAAAAAAATTCTACAAATTCTTCTCATTTTAATCAAATTTTGGGAATTAAAATTCCAAGTAAGATATTACAATAAATTACAAGCAGCAAATTTTAATTAAAATAATATCATAAATCTTTAACTGTCAAATATATTTTCTTACATGTCTTATTAATATATCCTAAAAAGAAGTAACAAAACATTATCTCTAAATAATAAAAAGAAAGAAATTGTTTTACTAGCTTTTATAATGTATAACATGAAGAATCCTATATAAATTTTTATCGTGTAATTCGCCGTGTTGTCGACTCAAATATTCTTTCGTAATAAAGCAGTGACCGATCAAAATCAATGAAAAGAAGATTTGTACCGACTCTGTGTCATTCAACGGTGACGGAGACCTAATGCCGCTTCCGTGGGACGAGGCAGCATCGTCCACTAATTAACTCCGGAAGGCACTAATCTTATTTGTTGAGAAACGAATAACGGGCCGGCGGCGTTTCTAATCGGGAGCATGACTCGTCGTCGGTCGATTAATGACAGGAGGAGTTGCGGGTCCTGGACACAGCGGAGAGTCCGGGACCGGAGGAAGACTAGAATCGCGGTGGAAGGAAGAAAGGGGGAGGGGGAAAGGAGAGGGCGAACAGAAGAAGAGAGACCGCTCCGTGGAACTGGTTCCGTTCCATGGATCACTGGAAACAATCATCCTTATTAAACTCACCACCGGCCCACCCCGCAGATATAAAGGCATCCTTCGGAATGATTTACCGAGAAGCGCGTCGCGCGGCCCTTTGAACAGGTGGATCCCTCGAAACGCGACGCGAACGGACGATAAATTTTATGGATCCACCGGGCGGATAGATTGAGAACGCGCGCGACGGGGGTGGCCGTGCGCGATATTCCGCCGAGTCAGGTTTTCGAAGCGAATTCAGGACGAAATGGCGCCCGGCTGGTCGGAGTAATTAAGAAATGGAAAATCATCAATATATAGAGCTTAGATATCCTCCTGACGTCAAAAAAAAAACGGGTTCGAGCCAAATAGATTGAAATAACTCATTTAATGTATTAATTTCTGACAGAAATTGGAAAACGACGCGAAGAAAGAAATCGAACAGCAAAGCAGAGCTCGCGTAAATATCGCTCGACTAAATCTTACTAATTGTATCGACGTTGGTATGAAAACCGGCTGAAATGCCACATTGGAAGTAAACCACATTTAAACACGCTATACGTGTTAACGTTTACGAGGTTATTAATTAGCTACGTCGTTTGGCAGAAAGAAAGTAGCCGTAGCCGCGGACGTTCGGAAAGACGACGAGGTCTCATCGGTTTAATCGCGTTTCGTGCCTCCCGCTTTCTCTTTCTTCAGCCACCCTCTCTTTCTCTCTCTCTCTCTCTCTCTCTCTTTTTCTCCTGGGGTTTACAACGGGATAAAAAATTAAAACCAACAGGGACAGGTCGGGACTGGTCGGGATCGCTCACGGTCGAACGATTAGTCCGCCGCCGTCGTCGGTAGCAGCGCGGACCCGAGTCGCAACACTCCAATCTAAATTAGATCTTAAGAGCCCGTAAAGGTAAGTGGCCACGCTCTCTCGCGACTCTACGTGGCAAGCCGGCTTTAAGTGCCATATAAACAGGACGAATCTGGTAATCCGCGCGCTCCCTCGCAAACATGCTACTCGGGCCCCGTATCCGCGGTTCCTGCAAATATGTGCCCGTGGTTATCTGTTATCGCATTCGGAAACGGCATTCCACGAAACGTTGTCCTGTCGTCAACAGCTTGTTCGAGGCTACCTTCTCCTTGTTTCAGTGTCGTACCGATCGCAAACAAAATCGATCTCAACGGACTGTTTTCGGTAACGCAAAAATTGAAGGCAAACGAATAAAAATATGGAAACTACAGTAATAAAAAAGAAAACTTGAGTTTGATTTTGAAAGCAAAGAAAGAGAATATTTATCAATGAAATGAGAAAAAGAAATAACAAATGGCAGATAATTAAATTTAAAAAAAAAAACAAAAAAGTAAAAAATTGCATTATATGATTTATGAGTATAAGAGTCTGTCTGCGAAAATCGAACGCCAAGGGCCCAGAAAAAGGCTCGTCTGACTGCTCTCGGGCCGCTGTGTTTTACCGATCGAAAAATAAAACAATAAACATGAGAGAAATGTTTATCGATGTCCAATTGGATGTACACGGCCCGCCGCGCGGGAACACGTGTCTTTTATTGCCGAATGAATTTTCATTCGCGATGTCCAGGAAGTTAAGACCACGTGCTAGCGTCCTTTCAGGCCATCGATATATATTTCGATAGGTCCCAATCGCATGCCTGCCCTTACGTGTAAAGACGCGTCTAATGAATATGCGTCGTGTTTCAACTCTCCTTCTCTTTCTCTCCCTTCTCGCCTCTCTTTCTCGTCGGACTAGTCAATAAACCTAAGCGACCATAAAATCCAATTAGCGCGAAATTAATACTACCACACGGCGAAATAGCGGAAGAAGCAGGGATCAATTTATGCTACGAAACGGCAGAAAACGTTGGGCAATTTTCCATTGGCAGGAAGCCCGTATAAGTGGACGAGGAATAAATTAATACGGGCGACGAATATTATTAGAAGCCAATCAAGCCAATTACGGGCTGTTTTGTTGGGAAGAAAAGGAACTTTCTCATAGCGACAAATAAATAGGTGTCGGTTTCATAAGATCGTATATATTTATCATGAAAATAATACACTGGATGATTGAAAATCGGACAGGTGACAGGAGATATGTTATTAAATTATGAATTTTTTTTGCTTTTAAATGCTTACGAGGCCATTTTAATTGCTTTTAAACGCAGAGATCATTTTGCTATTTTAACAAAACGATAATAAGTATTCGCTTTTTTCGAATTTATAGCCCTGTAGCCTTTTTTATTTGTTAATTCTTTCATGTAACGGAAATTAACGATTTCTCAGAAATCAATATACTGACAATTTTTAAATCACAACTACAAAAAGTATCTTTTAATATGCTTTCAATATTGCTTATCACAGATTGGAAATTTTCATAGCTCGCTTAAAAATCGTTCTTTTGCTGCAAGGAAAAATCGTTCGGAATCTTTGGCTTTTCTTTTCCGGTTCTAATTTCGCTAAATAGAGGACGGGGAGACGTATTTTGCACGTTAGTTGCTATCACAGTCGCAACTTGACGCGCGCATATGGATGTGCAGCTTGTCTCTCCATACTCGCGAATACATCTCCAGCCCTGACCGTACACCACGGACACTCTACCTGCTTCATCTCTCTCTCTGCATACTCCCCACCATCTTCGTTAATTACGAGAACCCATACCGTGGCCGCAGGACCGGACCTATTACGAGCGATTACACCGCTATTAGTTACCTACCGGGTGTTCCACGGCGCGGAGGAAGGCACTAAAAAAAGGACAAGGAGAATGAAAAAGCTACCCAGATAGATTGCGCCGCGGCCCAATGGCGGCGCGATATGCTGTANGTATGTAACTGGACCCGGGTGTGCAGGGGACTTAATAATGCAAAACCGTCGTTCCGCGTCTACGGATGGGAATTTGCATGAGGATCGTCAGTCTGGCTGCGGGAAAGGGCCCCCCAATGATCGATGTATCGTTCCACGAATTTACACTCGCGGGGATTTACCTTTGCAGACTTGTATGGATGCGTACGTGATTTATTTTAGAATCTGCCATGGATTCAGATTAAAGAGGGAAACAGACATGACCATTACTCAAAACTACATTTAAAAGCGCTTTGAAAGGTTTTGTTTTCGAGTTGATTTTAATTTCCTCTTTGCATTTTCTAAAATGCGTACTGAAAAGTATTTTTCTTTATGTCTGAATTATTTTGAATGCGTGAAATTAGAAAAAGATTAATCAAAGTGAGACTAATGAACGTTCAATATAATAAATACTGATTGTATTCTTATTATTAATATTTATGACATTTCCCAGATTTTTTAGTCTTAAAATAGAGACATAAAATACTTATAATAAATATTGATTGTATTCTTATCAATAATATTTATGACATTTCTCAGATTCTTTAGTCTTAAAATAGAGACATAAAATACTTATTAATTAGAGTAATAGATGCATTAATGTTATCAGTCGTCGCGCGCGAGGTAATCGCTTTTTCATTCCTGCATCTACTGTTTTCTACTTAGGATTTTTGTGTATCTAAGTAACGCACATTAAGCATACCTTTTTAAAACACGATATGCTTATACGCGTTGTGTCTCCAACCGTCATTCTGTCATCATTATTTCGAGACTGTCTCAGGTAGTATACACTCAGGATAACCAGATTTCTTTTACAACCGTGCTCAAGGACTACCTGTGCACCGTAAATATCTCGCGGCGGAGACCATTTTTTGAAAAAGAATTTGGTAAGTAGCGAGCGACGATATCAGCGATAGCCGGGAGAGTGCACAGGAGCCAGACAACCAAAAATATTTGAGTGGCAGCTGATAGTCGGTCTCTTAAACTGTATCTAAATCCCGTTACTCTCGTGAACGTGGACCCTAAAGTCTGATAAATGTGGCTAGACACCTTGCCTATCGTCTGGATCCACGGGAGGTACACAAGCTTCCTATCCCGCCACCGAGATATACCATAAGCTCTTAGTCGTCATGGTTGTCTTCGGAAGAAGGATTGCGACTCTAAACAGCTTTGTTTTGCCCAAACAATTGATCTTCGTTCGAACGTTCTCGTGAAATATTGCCGATAGTTGCATATCAATTTGTTAGTCTCATGTTTTCTGATTTCACGCATTTTTTTTTTCTATTGCTAGACTTTGAATTTTTCAACCGAATTATTGTAATTTTACTTTTTATCTGTGACGAAAATGTGTTAATCTAATTAAAAGCCTTCCACTATTTCTATTTCAATGTTAATCAGTCGTACTTAATATTGAGCTATCGAGCCTCTCGTAACTTTTTAAAAACTAAAGCAAAAAAAATTAGTTTCAGAAGCAAAAAATTGGCAAATAATTTTCATATCTTATTCGTTGTGATAATTTGGCACAAATAGTTTTACATACCTACCTATATATTAAACTATCTGATTGTGACCCAAATTATCACAACGTAACGAATAAGATATAAAAATTATTTGCTAATTTTTTACTTTTCAAAATCATTTTTTTACTTTATTTTTTTAAAAAGTTTAATACTGGGCTATCGAGCCTCTCACAATCTTACGTACTAATACGCTTTCATTTAAAAGAAATAAATTTTGCTTTTTCGAAATCACGGTACCTACAGTTCTTTGCATACCGCGCTTTCGACTCCAAATAAAATTCTATCTGAACGCCACTCATCCCCGGCCATTTGAGCCGAGATAAAGCTTAAGATTATTAGAACATTGCTCGATGATCAGTTGACTCACCTCGTAAACACGTCCGGATAATGCGTCCTGGAGAAGGCCTTTTCAAGTTCCTCCAGTTGGAAGCTAGTAAAGGTCGTTCTGTAGCGACGCTGTTTTCTCTTGGGCGCAAAGTCGTCGGCCTCTGCCTCGCTCTCGGGGCTGGTCGGCGCCGCTCGCGGGTGGGTGCCCTCTTCCTCGGGCCTTACCTCCTCGGTAGAGATGCCCATTTGGGTGGACTGAGGTGTCGTCGTTGTCGTTGTCGTCGTTGACACCGGCACCGATTGCTGGTGAGGCTGCGGGTGAGGCTGTTGGCTCACCTGCTGGCTCACCTGAGTCACCTGACTCGAGTTGCTCGTGTTGCTCGCAGGACTCGTCTGCGGGACGGCCTGCTCGCTGCCTCCTCGCGACGAATGATCTGCGTAGAAAAAGAATTATGTCACCTTCCAATTATAACGCAGGTATAATTTTTGTCACTTATACTAATACAAGTGTAATATGATTACAGGTGTCACGAGGACTCGGAAATTGCATCTGCTCGGATCACGGACTGGAGCCAGCATAATCGTGAGTCCAAATTTATTTCATGAATAAAATTTTAGGTTGTAAGACCTTGCCAATTAAATGACAAAGACCCATATTTTTATAAATTACATTAGGTTTTCACTCATCTTTAGTCTATAATTTTTGAGCTCATTAATCACGATATATCGATTTAAAAAAACTGTTGCATTAAATTATTTATTACATATTTTCGGACGATCATAAAAATAAAAGTGATAACAATATATCAAAATAAAAAAATTCTGCTTACTAAACTTAAAATTTTGCATCTATGGTCTGAAATGACAGGTATTAATTCACACATTTACACACATGTTTCAAAACATTGAATTTCTATCCAGTTACCATTTCTCAAATGTCACGTCAATTATTTAAAACACATTACTTAAAGCACATTGTTTAAACAAGATAAAAGTTCACAGAAACACGATATATCGTTGATGAATCAGTCGATACCTTAGAATGAGTAGGATAACGCTAGGCTCTCGTCAGACAATCTAATCGCGACTGAAACGCAAATGTAGTGTGAAACGATTCATCAGCTGTCACGTGAAACGGTGACCGCAACGTATTATCAGCGACGATCAGATTCCACGAATGGTCAGGGAAATCGCTGCGGTCTAGTTTCCGTTGCGAGCGGATTTAAACGACGCGCCGGCCGTAAACCATCTCGGGATTTGGAATTTCCGCGCTTTAAATTTCCGCTTTCGTGGAAAGATTTACCAAGTGACCGCTGTATAATTAGACTAACCATTAACACAGCTGTTAAGCTGTATGAAGTTTTACGTCTCTAAATAAAAACCAGCTTTGAACAATTTCACTTTGGCGTGTCGAGTATCCTCTCCACAATCAGTGCAGGAGAGAGGTATCAATATAATGCCATCGATTATTGCCAAGTCGGAGAAATACAGTTTTCATTACTGGTATTTTCTAACAATAAGCATTATAAAATATTAGATATTTCAATTCGTATATGAAACGTAGTGAAATAAAATCTAGTTTGGTACAAACTTTTGTGTAATGAAAACATTTTTAATGAAATTAGAAAAGATTTATCGCGTATTAAAAAAATATTAACACATTTTTTTTTAATAAGAATGCTTTTTATATAATGGGATTTTTTCAACAACAGGACTTCAGATGCAAAAATAAAAATACCGAATAGTTTAATAACCAGAAAATAGATTGCACTATATTGGAGTAATTTAATATTATTTTCTAAATAAATCTGCGCGTAACTATCTCGAGAATGTCTTTGTGCATGAAAAAATCATACTGATACAAGTTACTTACTCTTCTAAAAAAATGAAAGAGATGATCACGTAATGCGCAGTTTATAAACTGAACAAAATGATACCGTCGCTTCTCTCGCGCCTGTTCATTTTCGAACGCAGCCCCCTTAATCGCGTGCCCTCCTGCTGCATCTTGCAAACCCGCCGCGGTTAATCTTCGCGCTACATCGTTATTCAGTATGAAAAAATTTTCTCGCGCAGAATCGTGAGATGAGGTGTACTTTCGTGGCAAAAGTGCAAAAATTCAAGCCGTTCATTCAATATTAATGCTATTCGTAACAATGTTATATGCGTAACCTAAGGTAAAGTTTTTGCATTCGCTTAATACATTCTTGTTAAAAAATTTCCCTCTTCAATAATATAAATAATACCAATCTATTTTACTAGTAAAAAATATAACTATCAAATAAATTATACATATATCGCAAAGTTAAATTTTTTTTTCAATGTGATAAATTGAACTAATTTAATTAGAAAGTCAAGTTTCAAGAGAATTAATTAATTAATTTTCTACAATACGTGTCTATTTTAGGAAATATTAAAACTAATAAAAGTTAATATTAAATATGAATGCTATGAATACGAAATAAGGAAATTTATGGATACACATGTGATGATACACTTATTATCAAACATTAGGCAAAACGAGGCGAATTGAATGAAATAAATAAATTTTAGATATAAATGCTTATATACGCGCGCGTGCGGCAGAGATATCACTCCTTTCACCACGGCTTTACCTCGTAGGAATTAATAATTTCTATGAGCCCGCACCTTGGCATGATCGCAATCCCAGCATCGTGTAACGGCGTCCGATATTGCTTGTAAACTTGTAACGGAATCGTTAGCAATAAATATCCGTAGACCGGTGGCTTTAAGAGGCGGGATTACAAGCTACTACCGGTGCATTAATGCATAAATAAAGAGACAAATAATTGCGCTAGAATCAAAACTTAAAAACAACGAATATTAAATTAAATTATTAAACATTTTTAATAAAGTTAGTTTCGTGATGTATTCTATTTATTAAATAAAAATAATAATAATGTCTTATAAGAGGGATGTGTAAATACAAACTTTGATAATGAAAACAATCGTAAAATTAAAATTTTTGTTATACTTGATATATAAATTGTATCGACGTATTCAAACTATGTTTTTTTTACTTGTCTCTAAAGATATGCGCTTGATTTCATGTAACTCGTTTTAAATTTTGCAAGAANCTTAATTTGCAACGACTTATNNGCGCATCCTCATCACGTTTTACGCATATCGATGAAACGTAGCTGTTACGTACACCAATATATATATATATATATATATATATATATATATATACGCTCATATGCGAAGTCTTTAGAGAAAACGACAGCCGATCGAGTAAATTTCTAGAAACGGGCGGTTCTAGATAGAAAGCGAGGGTCGAAAAGACGGGCGCGGGATAGAGGGGGGGAAAGGATCGAAGTGGTTTACGCGGTTCTTAAGCGGCAGTTTTTAATCGAGTCAATTTATCGGAAATGAGCTTATAATGCAGGTAGCCTCGACGTAATGTCGATAATATACAACGGGCCTAAATCTCGCCGGATTTTCCTTTTTGTTGACGTGCACTCGCGACGTGTGCAACTACGAGTTCATCGACGCGTAAGGAGAGCGAGGCAGAGAAAGAGAGCGGGAGGGGGAGAGGAAGATGGAGTTAGAAAGAGAAAAGAAAGAGAGAGAGAGAGAGAGTAGGACGTGTAGGTAGCCTTTTACATTATAATAGCATTAATGGGGCCTGAGGCCGCACTTAGCGTTCGCTTGCCGGCCAGTTCGCCTCGTCGTTATTAACTGAAAATTACCGAAACCGAAATCTAATTCACGTAAACACTATAATTTCACCGCGTGCCGAGGAATCGGGAGTCGCTCTCTAAGCGCTCGCTCTCTCGTATTCTCCCCTTGCGATAAGGTACATTAAATTCTCCGGTCTAATCGAACGGGTAAATACGCCCGCGAGATCACGCACCTGTGTGCTGCACGTCGATCGATTTTTTTTTCTGTTTGCTCTGCATTGATTTTGTGCGTACAAAGATAATGATATTACGAACGCACAGGTGTTAGTTGGAATTTTTAACGTTCGACGAAGCTCTTTCTATAGATGGGATATGTGAAAAAAAAATTACAATTTGAATAAAATATTCTACGACATGTTCATATCTTAGAAATTATCGGCATTAATTCTATTGTGTTCGTCGTAGAAACTCGTTGCACATAAATCTACGATAATTGCAAAGAAATGACGTTATCACTTTAACGTCAATTACATGGCAGGGTAAGTTTGATTGACATTATAATAGCTTTAAACGACAATATGCAAATGAAAATGTAGAGAACACGCAAATCTTTAATTAGCACAAATTTATAAATGTCAGGCAGCAAATTGTTTTCAGCAAAATTATACAAATCATCGACTGTGTATCACTATGTGTGTTACCTCGTAGTTATTCCCGGCGCGGATTAATGAACGATAGCTGGTTTATGTGTCGCAAGTGTACGTCGTAATAAACAACGGCGAGAACGTGTTTTAGCGCGATTCCATCGCGAAACGAGTGGTAACTTGCATCGCATCGACGGTTACTTAATTTACCGCGAGTTCGATCTCGCGAACGCCCATTTATTTCTCTCCATCGGCTGTTCCGCGCGCCTTGACAATATCATGAATGTTCAATTAGATACGTCACGCTCGATTAGAAATGATAGAGCGAATTGCAGGGCTGTAACTGGTGATTAATCTCACAGGGGAACGCAGAGAGATATTACTTTGCTAATACGACCAATAAAATCGTGAACCCATATTAGTTTTCGTTATATTACTTTGAGTGCAGGAATCTGCACGAGGCGTTTCAGATCTCTCGTTATTTTTACAGTCAAAAATGTGCTTCGCCAGAGACTTTAGAATGATATAAATAGAAAAAAAAAATTTATCAGTATCAACCTTAATCTTTGGCCTCAACGAAAAACTTTAATTTGAGAATTAGTTACGAAAAAAATTTAAGCAAATTTGCTTCGCTCCTTAGCTGCGCGTCAACGATGTAGTGTGAATGTACAGAATCCTGGAGAGTGCAAATGCATTCGCTGTCGTTCCCCTCGCTCGAAGCAACTTGAAAAACTGCATCGTTCCTGCTACATTTGCGCGCCGTTAGCGTCTGCTTATACACGTATACGTTGCGTGCGCGCGATTTACGGCCGTGCAAATTAGCGCGCCGCAATCAACCAATTAGCTAAGTCATTGTGGCCGCGAACGCGACGTACGCAGTACAGTATATGCACCGGCGACAAACGGCGGTTGTTAATTGCCCGCTAATTCGTACCGCGAACATCAATTAAAGTTTCCTTCCATATGATATTTTCCGTTCATTAAATTTCCTGCGCGGATTGAATTGCGCGGATTATGTAAAATATTATCGCTTCTGTTTATTCGTCTATTAGGAATGCGTCTGATCACCGCGCTTGTTTCGTAACTGTGATTGCCTATTAGTTTGAAACTCGCATTTCTGGTAATTAATTCGAAGCAAATAAAATCTTACAGAACGGACTTGGATTCTTGGCGCAGGAAAAAAGTGCAGAAAAAAGTTATCACCTTTAGCTTTCACAATGATCTAGTTCAGATCCGATCTATTTCAGTTCACCGATGCGTAAGACAGGCGTAAGATCGAACTCTGTTGCGATTTACAAAGTATACTATATTATATAAGAGAGATACACGATATACTAATTGGCGATATTCTAGATCTGATCATCACGTATGTATAATGGGCGCGTGAAGTATCATTCGCACGAGATGTATTTCGAGTTTATTAATTTCAAGATAATATGGAAGATACATAATTTTAGTTAAAAATATCTCACAATCGGTAGTTTTTATTTTTAGACTTCTTATTTTAGATATTGCACGTACATTAAGGGAATTATGTCTACATTAGATTATTCAAATTTTATATTTTAATAATTTAACATTTAAAATTAAATTAATTATAGCAATAATATTAAACTATAATTGGAGAACTGGTTGAGGTCTCTGGCACAACACAAGGTTTCTGAGAAAGCGTTTTTGCATGTCTATTGCGGCGACACTAATTCTCGGTATAAACGTACGTGCGGAAAATGCAATTACACAACATTATCACACTGCAACTGCGCTATAGGACTCATGTGAACGACACTCGATAATGTGGTCTCTCGTCGATCGTCCTTTTTTTATGCCGGTTCAGACACCTCGACTGGCGATGCCGCATTCGGGAGAAAACGTTTCCACATCGAATCATACTTGCAAATTTGCGCTAATAGACGCATCAATGCATCCTGCGACACGAACCGGCGTCGCTCGGCCGTGTTCGATCCCTCGAGCGCGATAATAAGCGGCAATTACGAATTATCGGCGAGTCTTCTGGTCCGTTCGCTCCTGCCGCGATAACGGTGCAGATAGCGCCGGATATATGCACCTCTTCCGGATACGGGCAATGCGCATCCGATGTGCCACGAATTCGCTTGTAACTCCCGCTCTCGTAATGCCTCGAAGAGCGCGGTAAGATTGCGAGATATGAAACGGGAACAGTTGACTGCGCCCCAGACGTGTGAGAGCAACCTCTGACCCTTCACGTTCTTTTTTTTTTATTTCTCTCGGAATGAGTAATTTTAATTTTACCCGAAGGAGAAAGTAGAATTTTGTATACATCTATTATTGATATTAAATAGGAAAGGTATAAAAAGTACGAAAATAAGAATATCTTTAAAAAGAAAGCGATATAATTGATTTGATAAAACTTCTTGTGTATAACATTTTTTCTAGATTTCTAAATTATAAGACAAATTAATATGAAGAAAATGAGTTAATGCGATTGACATAAAATTACGTTTACTTATTAAAAATATTGAATCAATATTATACGATTTAAGTTCGCTCGTGTAAATCCTTTTCTCATAAAACACATTTATTATGCAGCAGTTATCTTTTTTGCGCCTGCCATTTTAATTTAAAACTCGCGTTTCATCCAATTATGCAATAGCTTCGTAATTAATCTGCAATGAAGAACACGAGTGTTGTAAAATGATTTCTTGGTAGGCCGATTATAGCGATCTACTGATTTGTATAATTCCATGATTCAATCGATAGATCAATTTCGATCTCCTGTGGTCCATTATGAAAGAAAAAGATTGACTCAGACCCAGTGGTGATTTACGTAAGTGCGTAATACCGATAATAATCATTGGCAAAACAGATAAGTAAATTTTCCGCTTGTGGCACATAGTTACACGTAGTCACATCGCTTTTTTTTCGCAACAGATCGTTGAAAGTATAATATATGCTAATTCAGCGATAAAAAAAAATATGGCAAATCTTCCTTCGCACGCATACATTCTCAGCAGCAAACGCGGCGTACTTTTGATAGATCGAGATGACTCAAATCAGTTGGAGCTCTCGAGTTAAAGGGCACTATAAATATTCCCGCGGTGTCATAATAACGAAACATAGTTGTCAGGCGAATTATTTTACAATTCTACCGCATCTCACTTTTATGCCGCGTAATCTTTTTTTTTCTTTTTCTTTTTCGCGCGACGACGTTTACGACTTCGACGTCTCGCGATTTAGCGAAGACGAATCTGCTTCTCGCGAGCGACCTGGCAACGATCCGTAAAACGATTCCTGCCGTTCCTACTACGTGCGATTGACTCTCTCGATCACGGCTGGCGAACCACGTCAAGTATCGCGCCGCGATCGCGATCGCGTATTTATGAAACGGCGAAACGTCCCGCGACCCCGTCAGGCGCTCACGTATCCGCCGATTATTACGTTGTAAAGATTATCGTGTAAACTGGGACGCGTGCTCGTTAGTACGCGTGTATACACGTACACACATACGCGCAACTACCAGTGAACGCCGATGAAACATTATCTCCTCGGCGGAGTCGGAGAAAGGCGAGGATTAAACGTCATAGGCGTCGACAAGGATTTTCTTCAAGATTCACTAATTCTTCATCGAACATGTTGAGTAAAAATTAAATAAAAATGTACGACATTTCTAAAGAGAACCGGATTGAACGTGTCAGTGATCAGACTCGATATTAACATTTCAAGTTCAATATTATTTACGTTATTACTTGATATATTGTTAATGTTCTCGATAATATTCATGTTAATTATCCTCTTTTTATAACTCTTTTATAACTACTGTCTTCTAAGCCTTCCAAGTGGCATTTAAAAAGCGTTTAGTATTTATTACTATCGTGGAAAAAAAAAATTCCCTCGTGTATGTACGTGTGTTTTAATTCTCTTCAGTTATACTGCTATGACGTTCAATACTGAAAGGATTAGAGATAAATCTTGTTTCATTGCGTACGCGAACATAAAAAGATGAAACCTCCTCGCGGCGCCCATGAATATCGCGATCGAAATGCGAAGCCGAATCACGTTCCCTCCTCTCTCGCGAGCGCGCGCGCGCTCNATTCTCGTTTACAATCTGCAAATTGGTCCATTATCGGCCCGGAGAAAGCATCCACCGACGATTTACGCACACGCGAGTAATTAATGATCGCGGAGATAGCGGCTAGTGTAATTTGCGCGGCATCCGGAGTATCGGCCGATCATCGATCATTCGCGCTGATCGACGAATCGACGAGAGACGCCGGGGCACGCCACGATGTGCCGATTCGCAAATAAAAATTAATTCCGACGTTGCGTGGTAGCCGCTTAAGTCACGGCGCATATATATCGTTCCGTTCTACGTCCGCGCCTCGATAGCGATCGTTAATGATTTCTGCACACATGATCGCCGGGGAATGCCAAGTTACCCGCCGGCGGTATTTGCACACACTTCGCTGTGCCTTGATACTTTGATGTACGCGCACACGCGGTGTCTGTCAATATAGTAGCCGCTACGGTGTATATTATCGATTATCACGGGAGGGAAAGAGAAAAGAGAGAGCGCGAGAAAAGATAGATCTTCCCAAAGATAGATGTGGCTCGAGCTTCTTTAATCGCCACCACGGGGTCTTTGGATCGTTAACGACGACAGTAAAATGGGAATTCCGCGCGCTGATCAATTCAGCAACGATAAACACTGGGTGTAGGCGCATATTCCTAATATATAATAATTATTCGCCGCATTCTACGGTAAAGATATATGCGAGTCTTGAATCGATGGAATGTTACGCCACGACATAATTTACTGGCTACAACGTTAATTGATCACTTTCAATTAAAGTAATTTCTGTACCCGCATCAAATCTCATATTGAAAAATTTGTGTAAGCAAAAAAAAAAAGAAGTCAAATTAATGAAACTTTACATTTAAAGTGCAGTTTGTCCGAAGAATTATTAATTTTTGCTTATCAATCTTTACGCGGTGTGGAATATTCATTAAAACTAATTTCGATAGCGTTTAATGTTATAAATGCGAAAAAATATATTTTACATATTTATGACATTATTATCGTCAATTGCCATGTATATGACGTTATTTGCATCAATTATGTCATTTCCATTTTTTGTATAAGCTTATCAGACTATTTTCGCGTACTCATCTAAATTACCGGAGTCTGAGCTTACCGAGATACTCTTTTCGATTCATCTTTTCGACGGCTTTTGTTTTGCAACAATTCTTTCTTTTTCACCGTCGGCCGTATCTCGTCGATCGAGCCGGCTATACGCGTTTGTTAATCGATAATGGTCGTCTAAGGCAGATGTGCCGTCTGTCGATCGTCGATAGCGATTCGCGAATGATCATTAGACGCTCTGAACGGTGGAAAAAAAAAAGATATGGCAAAACAGTCGGCATACGTGTGATAAATCACGCGCCTCCCGTTGCGGAGTTTTGCAATGTGCAAAATATAATTGGCCGCTCTCCAATCTGCATCTAAATTCGTAGCTGCTCATCGAAGGTTTTTGGCCCCACACAAATCGCGCCGTTCGTTTTTGCCTTGATCGCGGCGCACCTTGATCCGTAATTAGAGGTCGCGGGTTTTACTCGCGCGAAATGGGTGGAGCTGCTACAAATTACACAAATCTGCTGTTTCTGAGCGAGCGGCTCAGTTTGTACTGATATAACATTGTAACAATGCTTACATAACATAACACTGTAGAAACCGCAGGAGCATGCACAAGATACACTTAACAAAAATTTTGCTTAAAAACGGACGAATGAGAAAATCTTGTAGAATTGATCAAATATTCTGGTTATTATAATAGAACTCAATACTTTAACTTACAATAACCAGAATATTTGAATCTTTTCTACAAAATTTTCTGATTCGTTCGTTTTCAACCAGAATCTTTTTTCAGTGTACAGCTTGCATTTTAAAAGTAGGAGAAAGGGTCCATTAAAAATATTACTTCAATTAAGATTATTTTAATTGAGCTGAATTTTTTTGATACAAATCTCTCTCTCTCTTTCATCGAGTAATTAAAAATTGCGTTAAATGTTTGGGACGTTATATCGCCCATCTTGGCGGGTAGATTCCCTATCGAGAGACCCCCTGCTAGAATTGAACAGCGAAATTTCGCGGCGCTCAACGGGTTAACAAATTTGGTTGTAAACGCGTTCCCTGCAAGAGACAACGCCGCGGCGTGCGTCGTCGTCGCCTTTATTCTGGACCATAAATCTCGCGCGTTGCCTGGCCCGAATGCGCGACGCGTCGTTGTCGCGTGCATTAGTCTTGTCCTTGCGGCGATTCTGAGAATACGCACAGCGACGAACAACGACGACGACGCGGTGTTTCCTTCTTTCCTTACCTTTCCTTTTCTTTTCGTCTTCTTTTACCTGCGAAAGAGCGTGTACTAGCTGCCAGTCGGCAGGTCTTAAATACAGTCACAATTATCCACGGCAGTTAATTACCGGTGGTGTCACTATCAATTACTAAATCACGTCCCTCGTGCTGTCTTTGTGCGGCGTGCGGTACGCGCACGATGCACTCTCTCTCTATCCAGCGGTAAAAATTGCGCGTCCAGCTGAATAATCAGCGGCGACGCCGGTAATTAATTTTGTCTCGCAACATATCACAAGTGCGCGGGTGACAACGTTAGCATCGTGCATTACTCGTTCAGATAATTACACAGTGTATGGAAAGGGGTATCGTACATATTTTTTTTTCGGCTTGACACGTGTACATGGTATGTATTGAAAATGACCAAAGAAATAAGGAAACATCTCATATAATTCTGTAAATTTAACATGAAATATTTAAGAGGCATTTCCGATATTAAGAAGAGATTTTNATCTCATATAATTCTGTAAATTTAACATGAAATATTTAAGAGGCATTTCCGATATTAAGAAGAGATTTTATTTGATAGGATATTATTGCATTGCGTTATTAACCAGCATTTTAACGTAAACCATTGTTTTTCATTGAGACCTAATTTTCATCTAAATGTCGTAAATAATCTGTAAAAAAACTGCAGAGTTAAACGGAGAAAGAGAAAAGTGAAAAACATTAAACGAGTTTAATTTGATGCGATAAAATTTATTCCATTAAATTCCCGATTCTTTGTTGTTGTTTTATAAGGCTTCCTTTAAATTTTCGATATCATTAGTCTTTCTTTCCGTACATTGTCCAGTTACGGCAGTCGATCAAGGCGACAGTGTCGCCGTCCTTTTTATCTCATTACATCTAATACACAATTTAAAAATATTAAATGCGACACGTTCGTGATTACCTTGGACGAGCAAAGTGAGTAGTAAGTTTTTTACACGTACGCAATTATTTGCTACTTTCTTGCACGCGGCAATCTGCGCCCCGTGATTGCGCGGCTACTTTTTGTCCACTCCAACGACTCAGGAATTTGATTTAGCGTACGCGGCAATTCTGGTGCGAATCTGGTCTCGTGCATACGTGCCCTACTCTCCATACCGGGTGCCACACCATACCGCGTAGTACCCGCCATTCCGGTAGCGCGTCGCGAATATAACGATGGAGAAACGCCGCGGCGGCGGCGGCGGCTTTTCTGATTAATGGCGGGTAATTACGGTTTTTGCTGTCCTTGTAATTGTTAATAATTGAACGTAATCGTTATGCCTTTTTAATCGCATTAGCCGAACACGCGTACACGCACGCACACGGGCATTGCGTAACACGTAAAGAATTGCCGCGCGTCGCGTCCTCATTCACTGGAGGATGACGGCACGATGACGATAGCCACGATGACGAGACAGGACGACGACGGAAGTACGTCGTCGACCCCTCGCGCTCCTACGTCCGGCTACATGATGACCGTTTCTAAAGTAGATGGCAGTGATTAATATAAGAATCATATATGAAAGCGCTTTTTATCGAATATCGCGGCCCCTTTTGACACACTGTGCATTTTGCGCGAAATGACTTTGGTATAAAAGTCTCCATCTTAATTTTCCTCTTCTTTTACATTATTTATTTGAAAATAATTAAAACAAATTAAATAGCGTTTGTAAATAATCGTGTGACAAAGTTACATTTATAACAATCGCGCGAAGAAAAAAAAGTGGGGTTAATAAAACGTTGTTGTATTCCTGTCGATTTAATCGTTTACATATCGAGTGTATCGAAGCGGCGGAAGCGCCTCACTCGGTTCGTCCTCGCGTTCTTTTATTGCTACGAAAGAATAATAATAGCGGCGATGCGTCGGGCGCGAATAAGGGCAGAGCTATTTTGCATAATTGTCGAAGAGTATACCGTCGGTGCAATCAAGAAATGAGTCAGCTTTTTGGAAGCGGCCAGGCAAATTTTACCTTGTAAGAGCCCGATGCCGCCCCTTCGCAGGTTGTTCTTAAGCATTAACTCGAGCTCGAGTCCCTTCGGAAGGGTAACTCGCGATCGCAGGATCGTCCCGCGGCAAAAACTTTAATAGGCCTTATTACGCGTCGACCTTGCGCGATTAATTAAATATTCGTTCATTTATGGCGAATGGACCGGGTCCGGATAATCGTCGATAACGCCGATGGGTAATGAGCATTGAAATCGCCATTACGGTTAACGCAACGGCCATGATAAATGGCGAATAAATTAATAATTCATTTTTCTCTCGGCCGCGCGTTATCCTCGCTTAGTTCTTATCTCGATCTCTTAATCGCTCGTGTTGTAATTAAGAACTTAGAAATAATCGTGCCAGGTATTTTATAACGAATTAAGCCATCGTTATCAGAACGGCTAATAGCTTCAAATTGCTGACTCTATTATCAACTGTAATGCGCGATATACAACATGTGGCGTGCAGGATACATTTGCATCGCACGTTTATTTCAAGAGCGCAATAATAATATACTTTTTTTTTTCTTGTAGCATGCAATAAGCTATATAGAATGCTTAGTTTGCAATAACTACACACAATTTAAATATGCTATTACATTGCAAATATTGTAATTTGCATTAATTCCTGATATTTGTGACGTCTCTTCCTCAATAAAGATTTTTTTCCCATCACTTTGATTAATTGAAAAGTTGCGAAAGATATTTTTGCTTCGTTCGAATTGAATAAATTTAGCAGTTCAAGTTAATCAGGAAACGTTATTATATATTTTTTTTATTACATTGCATATACTTAAAATATAATGCGTCAGTATTTAATTTTTATGTAATGAAGATCTTTTTAGATATTCTAATCTCTAGTGTTTGAACATAGTTTGAAGATAGAGGCGCAGTAATATGTAAAAACTGTGAAATATATGTATTTTTTTCAACTAGTGTTCAACATCAGGCTCAAATTACGATATTACATAATGTGTCGACTTCGAATTTACGAGCACAGCCAATTTTCTACTTTCCCCAATTCTGCTCAGGGTAATTAACTTAATAATATAATTCAACGAGTATCGAATATTTACGCTTCCGATAGCTTTATCTTCCAGAATCTGCCAGGTAATCATCCGGGGCCAGGTATCCCCGGACTGATGTAACGATATATTAACTCGCAACCTATGCAAACTCGGCAAAGGTAAATTGCAAAAGCAAATAAATCCAGCGTGCGCGAACGCATGCATCCCGTGTCCCGGGGAAAAAAGTCCGCTGGAATAATTAACTATCTGACTAGATCGCAGGCACGATGCCCGTTCCGCGACGCGGGGCGTTTCATTAGTCGCCGGTTGCGCGCGGGGCCGTTTTGTGAGCGAATCGTGGATCAGGTTTTCTACCGGTTTTCCAAATCCACTTACGCATCTTCGGCCGTCGTCGGCGCGACGGGAGCCCGCGCGCGTTTCTTTCTCGCGACGCGCGGAGCCGTTTGATTTATGCGCGACGCTTAAGGGCCGATTACTCTACCTCCACGCGGCTTTATCTAGTCATCAATCACCGGCCCGCAAGAAGTCACTCTCCCGTGCGCCGTGTGCGATCGCGCGGCGACCGTACGTTAAACCGCGGCGCTCGATACGCACACTCCGCGGTGCGTACCGTGACAAAACGCCCGGCGGAATTGTACCGACGTTTATAGAACGACCGCCGGTCCCTCGGCGGGCCTCGTTTAACTCACCTCGCGGGGGGTTAATTTGAAGTAATCCCGCGTTTAGAGAATGTAAAGAAGACTAATCTGTCGATGCGATTGCGATTTAGCGCGACTACGCGGTTTAATTGAATAAGCGGAGCTTTAGTCAGTTGAATCAAATTGAATAGAAGCGTACTTTCTTAAGGACAGCTGATAAAACGTGTTCTCTTACAATTAGAATGCGCGTGGCACTGCGGTGAGATATATTATAGACACTCTGCGTCTAGTGTTCGCATTTAAACATATAAATGTTTGTCGTTACTTTTACACGGTGATATTGAATTAGTATTTTACTTTTCAAGGCAGGGTGTAAGAGACAATTATAGGCAAGATATGTAAGCATACTTTAACGCTAATCTCGCGCCATTAAAAACTCACGTCAAACTTCTAAACGAGAAACTGTAAGCCTCGACAATGAAAAATGTAGATATACTTTAGGAGATATTTTCACATCTCTGGAGAGAAGGAAAGTCAGTCACGCGATTTCGCGCCTAGCTGGCAGTTTTCGTGACAAGCTGTCGACGAACGTTGTCGCGCACCGTGAGCGCCCGTGACGGTGAGAGAGGCTCGTTGGACCTTCTCGCGACCTGGCGCGATGGTACTACTCGACGGGTCCCATTGTTTCGCCTCTCCAACGGAATTCTAATTAAGGAGATCTGTCGGATAGCGCCGCGCGGGAGCGTTCTAGCGGCGCGCCAGAGGGTTATTAGACTTTTCCCGGCGATGTAAACGGCGAGTGGAAGTGTTGGTAGCGGCAGCGGTGGACGCCTGCCGAGACCTGCAATTATTATTCAATTTCCGTAACTGCGCTTATCTTATAACCCGATGTCACAACCGTGGCGAGAGAGCGCGCTCGTCTGTGTAAGCCGGCGAGCGCTGGCGAGCGAACGGCGCGGAATTGCAGGGGGTCGCAATTAAAGCCCATTAGCGACGGCTGCACACATGCCTGCGGCTTGTGAGTGTGAGAGACTGAAAGAAGTCGCAATTTTCGAGTCGTGCCACGGCACCCTTGACATTCTTCGCCGCGAGCTTCTGCGGCCGCATCTTTCACCGCGGTGACACGTCGTTGCTCTAATGTCCTAAGCTTGTAACTGTTGACTTTCAATCTTTTTCGCTTTTCGATATATTCTACGCATCTAGAGATACATATTACGAATATTTATTCCTTGATGTAAATGTTTAAGAAAATGAATTTATATATATTTTTTTTTATTTTGACGAAAGAAAAATCTCTCGATTAATTAATGATGACCTAGTTGAAATTACAAAAATTACGTTTCTTTCTGAATCTTTATAAAAGAATAATTTGTTCAGCGATGCGAAGAAGACATTAATTTCCTTGACATATCGAGAAAGGAAATCAGATTCGAGATTGTGAAAGAAGCGTTTTCCTGAAAATTTTCACACATAGACCTAAAGCCCCCTAATTAAAACTACACACACGACAACGCTATAAAATTATAGAAATCGCTAAGCGTGAATCTTTCTTTCTTTCTTTTTTTTTTTGACACTATCTAGTGTACTAAATTACTAGGTGTCGAGTTAGTAGAGTCATGTATGTAATCCTAATTTGAATTTGGGCGGTCGGGCAGGATCTAGAAAGGCTCAGCCGAAATATCGATAAACATCGTCGCCATGGTCATGGTCGGTTATGGCGACATGCGTCGTCTTCAGTTCTTTAATCGCGTTCCGAAAAGCCGCGGAGCGCATCGAACCGACGCCCCGTGTGACCCCACGTGCTGGGTAAACTACCGCGGAATAATTAGTTGGGGTAGCCGTGAGTCGGCGTTAAATGCAGGATGTCCTTTGTCCCGGCGACCGAGCCGGTGGAATTTAGACGAACTTTACTATCTACGTAGATTTTCTATGGGCTCCTACTGTCCTATTACTACTTTTTCTGCACAGTGTATTTGGTCAAAAAAAAAAATTATATTTTTACAGCGTTATATTTGCGCTGCTTCTTTTACATCGTTCATGTGTGAATAAAAATAGTGTAGATAAAATATATACGAGTTATATATAATCAAGTTATATTTGCATGTTTAAATATTTCGATAAATACACAAACTCGATTTTATTTACACTTTCATTTCCAATTTTTTTAAAATTCAGAATAAATTAAACAGCGCAGATGTTTAATTACTTTGGTTCAGGATAAAACATACTAGTTTAATAAAAATTATCGTACTTTTACGAAATACATCTATTACAAAATGTTTATTACGCAAAGGTGTTCTTCACGAGACATTAACGACTCGTAAAAATTAATCATCATTACGAACCAATATAACTAATGTCTCGACTCTCGTCAACAAAAATAACTCGGACGACCAGACTGCCACGAGCATTCCGACGGTTCTTAAGAATCGCCGATTTCGATACGAGTCGCGGTTTCTCGCGCGGGCAACTTCTTCTCTCCTGCTTCCTGGAAGCTGGAAGGATTAACCTGTCACACAGATTCGGTGGAGGTCCAGAAAGCAATTTGCCCCTCTCTGTTTCTCTCTCTCTCGTGACGCGTCTACCCTTCTCTTTTCCGGTCGGCTGAGAGAGGAGCAGCTGCGGATTTCCAACGAACCCGGGTGTCGGGTTCTCGGAGTTTCACGGTGGTTTTCGTGGCGCTATCCCTCTACTATCTCTCAGACCGCGGTAATGTGCTTGCCTTGTCTTCGATTAATCCGAGTCCTCGGGGCCGCTGGACCCACGATACGCGTGTCTTTCAAGTTCGTTAAAGAAGCTCGCCAAAATATTCTTGTTTCCTTGCGTTAGAATCGACACGCAACGAAAATTCAATTTTTTTTCAGACAGATTATACAATGCAATAGCGAGATATTTCTTTAAATATCTTGAGACATCTAAAATTCTTCCTTTAAATAATTTCAAAAGATTATTTTTTTTTTAATTATTCGTGGAAAGAGAGAAAGAAAAAGAGAAACACATTTATCATCGCGGTATAAATACTCGATTATTTCCAGGTAATTTTAATTTTCCACTTGATAATGTATTATAATTTAATCCGTAATAAATAACAATGCCATTGTCACGGACATCTTTTTACAATAAACTTTGCATATATAAATATATTTATCAGTTAGTATTCTAGGAACTATTACTTAATACTTTTCTACAAAATAGATTACTCTTACATGATTAAGTCAATGATGATTGAATTCTGCTCTTTGGCTCTTATCTCTCTCTTGATAACGTGTGTATACCCTATATTAAAAAGAAACTGGAGACGAGTGTTTTCTTCTTCCTCGGTCAAATGCCGCCGATTGCTCAATGGAGGTCCCGAGGAAGAGGGACACTCATGGATGCCGAGTGTCTTCTCCTGCGGTGTCTCCGCCGTGTCGTATCTCGCAGGATCATCGGATGTTATCTCCGGCCGTAGGAATGCGGCGGCAGGTACGAAAATACAAATAAGAACTCGCAGTGTCGACACTTCGAATTAGGATCGAGAGCCTTTTAGATCTTATCTCGGATAAGCGGCCGTCTGCACGGCCACGTGCCGCGACGCGAGCGGAGACACTTAGTAATTCCCGAGGGACCACTGACTATCACCGCGACCCGCTCATTAACCCGCTACGTTAATAGGCTGGCTCTCGTTTAATCGGCTGCTGCAATATTTACGTCGCGGCGTATTAATCGCGAGGCAACGGCGGGCGGTAATCCACAAATAGAGCGACAAGAGCGAAGTTTAGACCGGTTAGATCACGCGATATCAATCGAGAACTGATTATTACTGATGCAAATTCGCCGAGTTTCAACTTGTATAATTAATAAATCGATTTTCTCCTTAAAGAACGCCCACCATTCTTGATTAATATCAAATTCAAAGGATGAAGAACGCGCGGCAGCTTCGGAAACGCGAGATTACAAAAGCGATCCTGGCCCTCGGGCAAAGAGATATACAAGTGAGCCTTACTACTTTTTTTTTTTCAACAACTTGCATACATACATTTGAAAGATACGAACGAACACGGAGAATGTTGAGGGATCTCGGAACGGCCGTTATCGTACGATACAGGAACGTGGCGGGTCCTGCCCGGCCGGCTCGAAAGAAATGCCCGTCCCCGTCCCCGGGTCCTGCCATTCCTCCGGACGAGCAGCTGGGGAATTCGCGGGCCACCCATCGGGCGCGCCTCCCGACGTCGCGAGGAATCGAAACGTTCCCGACAGGTTACACGGAATTGACTCGTCGCCCGCGAATTCCCGGCGCGCAAGAAAAGGAGGGAAGAAGGTCGCCGGCGATACGGGGACGCGGACGGCGGCTTTATGTTAAATGGATTAGACAGCGGTATGCGAGCTCTCGATGGATTGCCTTTCCCGCGCTTCCCGCTCCCCGACGCGGTCTTCTCGTCTTCTCGGAACAGGATCGTCCGTGGATCCTGGCAGGCTTTCTACCGACTAAAGCCCCGGTGGCGCTAATTGCCTCCTCGAAGAGCAAGTTAATCGATGAATTCCGACGACGCGTTGTAAGAAAGTAATGAAGACCGTGACACGTTCGCCGACGAAAGCACGTACATTGTGTTGCGTTTTATAATGTAGATCCGGCCACACATGCAACGTACGCGTACGTACACGTTTGTCAACGCGTCCCAAGTGCCTGTATCGGGGTTGGGATCTTCGAGTCATCGGGGGAGGTGCGCAAGTCACGTCGAGATAAAAACAGAGAATTTTTACCGAACAAAAGAATTATAAGGTACATATAATACCTGCTAACCCATTTGTTAGACGTCTTGAATATCGAAAAATCCTACATTATTGTATAATAATTTTGAACAGTAAAGTTCCAAGACACGCGACTCTTTTTTAAATATAAATTTAAATACTAAAATATAGTAATTATTTTTAAACTATTAAACTATTGACCTAATTTAAATTACATGATTTATGTAGATATTTCTTAGCATCAAACAATATCTTTTTAAGTTATAGTTAAGTAAGATTTGAGAAACGTAACTTTATAAGTTCACTTTTTATGAAAAAAAAACAGTTTCTTGCTTCTTGTAAACATTTTAAACACATTATAATGACTAATAATTAGCAATTAAAAAGATATGTAAAAATAGAATTAAATAGAGCTTGACCATGAAAATATTAGATATGTTATTTTTTGCAATGCTAATTTTAAACTGAATGATCAACTCAAAAATTTCCATTCCATTAACATATCTATTGTCATTATCGTTAGTAACTTTGTTACTTACATTGTACACTCATTTTGTCATTATATAGTTCTATTTAAATGCGTCATTATAATGCATCATTCATTGCTGTCGTCAGTGAATAAGTAGTTAAAAGCAACATTTCTATTATGTACGAACATAAAAAAAAAACATAAAATTCCAAATAAGAAGAATTGTTTAAAATAAAATTTTTAACAAGATGGAAGAGTTTTTAAAAGTTATGACTCATAAAACAGATGATTCGAATTATTTGATGACTAAATGTAGCGATCCTGGTTTTTTTTCATACATAATTTTTTTATTACAAACATTTATTCGTATCTCTCTTCCATCTCACTCTACCGTGTCATGTTTTGCGATTTCTGAATCTTGTAAAATATTCCAAGATCCGTGTTTCCGAAGAAGAACACGACATCGATGAGAAAGAACATCTAACGCGTGCAATCTAACGATCCCTTTTTATATTCCGTCGTCCTGTCCACTTCCGACGAGGAGCATAAAAGTCCGTGCCATAAAAGTCCGCACAGGTGTTCGATCTAAACGCAGCGACCTTCGTGGAATCCGAGCGAGCGATTTTTCTTCGTCGCGGGCCCTTATAGGATCGGGTCTGCTCTCTCTTTCTCTCTCTCCCCGATCGCGCGGTAAGAAAGCACCCGTAAAGATTATCGAGGCTGCCGACTCTCTTCATGAATTAAAGAGGGAGGCGTGCGCCATTGACGACGACACGTCAGACGCGAGTTCTTGCGCCGCTCTCGTCCGGCTGTCGATTTCCACTCTGGCGAACGGAGCCGAGCGGCGATTGTCGTTTTGTGATAATTGTTCTCCGATATATCTCGCGTCTCGCAGGTATCTCACCGAGAGTATCATTAAGTACCCTCTTCAGTTCATCTCACTCAATTTGCTCGCTCGATCGATCGAGCTCATCTGCCCTCGCTCTCCTCCTTCGCTTTACCTTCATCCCTCATTCTCCGATTCGTCCACTTTTTCTACGCAGGTACATCTCTTCCCCCCCCTCCCCCCCCCCGATTGCTCGCTAGCCCAGGCTTGATGAAGACGTTCGAGTAACGATGAACTCGCGGCACTAACGTCTTTAATCGCGTTACTCGGCGATTCCTTGATGTCTGGTCTATGCACGGATAAACCCCCCGTATGCTCGTTCTTGCATACATTCTTCTCGTATCGCACACGTCAGGCCTGTTTGTCCAGGCGATCGCTCGCGAACGATCTGTCGCGACAAACGAGCCTCTGTAAAGGCCTGTTTGTACAGCGCATCGTGGTTATAAATGGAACGCCGAGATATAGACCGGAGGTCGACAAGTCCGAAGAAAGCTATTTTGATAGAGTAAACTCTTGCGAAGGTCTACTAGTATAAATAACTAGTATAAACCTTCCTGAACGTTATCTATCNCATCTATTACGTATATCTTGTATCTATTTTCCATAATATTAATTTGATTATTAAATTTCCAGGCGAGAAAAGTGATCTAGTATTCGATCATGGTATAATTTTCATATTTTATCTCCGTTTCGTCATCGCGCTTATTGCAAAACACATTACAAAGCGCAAAACCTCCATTAATCTTCCATTAAATTATAATGATCGTGTTGCCACAACCGCCATAAAGTTAGAGGAATACACACATATTCCGACTAATTAGTTTTTTCCTCCCCCTCCCCCCTCTAAAAAGGCCACGTAGACATCCGAGCGCTTCTCGTTAAATGACGCGTTTATAAAATTTCAATTCAAGACAAGATTACAAATAAAATATACGCGTAGAAATATTACTATCGGAATAAAGGAATTGCACGCTCTTCCTTCCTCTCGCGGTGTGTGTGTACCAGGATCGTTTATGCAAATGGCTACTACTTTCATCCGCAAACGAGTTCGTAAATTAATGTATTTACGAGGATAATAATCGTCGAACTGGCACGTGTGAATTGCCCCATGTTCTATGTCGGTCGTCGCATCGCGCGTTTCCACAAATAGAGTAAAATTACCTGTGTATCTATAATTTATCTGTGCGTGTATGTCGGTGTTCAACATTAGAAATTATAATCTTACTCGTAACGCTCCGGGGAGACGGCATATCGGCGCGGCGAGTTGCGCGATGAAACGGCTGAATTGATATTATCGGATGCACTGTTGCAAGGCTAATAGAATTAGCATAAATAATGCGTTAATCTCCTAGCGAAGGCGATTGCCAGCACTACTCTGTTTTTATTTTTTGCTCTTGATAACACATTTAATGTAGAACGTAACATTTATATATGTACATAACGTAGAAAATAATTGTTAGCTTCAACAAATACATGAAGGAACAGGTAATAGAATTTACACCAAAAAGACTATCGAGCCCGGATAATAATTTTTTTCTTTCATAAGAAATAATTATTATTTAACGAAAAATGTATGAAAGTAATGAATATATTGAAAATCTAACGGGTAGGAATGTAAGCAGACGTTCTAATTTTGGAAAGGTTTAGCGTAAATAAAATTATATATTAATTTATAAATATTACTTTTTTATATTACATACAAAAATATACATATATAAATAGTTTGAAAACATGATACAAATGCAATCGTTTTAATTATCTACGTGACTTAAGTAGGGAGGATTACTTGATCTGGCATTAAAAGAACAAGAAAAATTCACCTCGAGGTAGTTCACATTGAAACACGCGCGGCAAGTTCGTGGATAATTACACGTAGATACAAAGAAAACGTTAAAACGTATCGAGAGGGCGTGTCTGTGAGAGCTAAGAATATTACCCATATCCTATTCGTTTTTGCGAACGGACGCCTCCAAGTCGCATTAACCCGCGGAAACACCTGTATCGCGCTGTCGGGAAAGGCATTCGCATGCTTAAACTCAATTAGCTGACGAAATTTCATTTCCCTTGTTCATCCCCACCGCCCGCCGCCGCCGCCACCGCCGCCGCCGCCGCCGCCATATACGTGCATAAGAAGCATTAAAAAGAAGAAGAAAGGAGAAACGCTCGACAAACACGTCCTGGTACGCGAGTACTTTGCTAATGGGCCGAAACACAGCTGTCCGCGGAGGAGGCTGCCCGATGAACCTTGACCCTCCTGCGAGCCTTCAACATATGCTGGCTCGTAATTAAAGAAAATAATAAACGCGGCTGACTGACGCGTGTACGAGACTCGTAGAGCTGAAATTGCAGCGTAATGATTGATATTTTGAGTAGCAATGAAACGAGAGTTCGTTTTAATCGCGTCGCACAAGAAGGAAAAATACAGAATACACACCCAAAAAATTATTATTTTACGTTCAAAGTGATTTTTTTCTGTAATTTCATATTCTAAGTTTACTGTTTTACAGCAAACATATTCCTGTTTCCATAAAGTAAAATACTTTTTTCCCCTCTTAAATACTTTTGTTTATACTATTTTCTCTTGATTTCAGAGAAATCCTTTTGACATCAATATAAGAGTAAAATCCTCTTTAAAAAATTTAGATGTATTTCCACGTATATTAAAATTATTTTTTTTTGGGTGCAATTGTCAAGAGTGGTTCGACAAGATAACATAGTTAAATAAATTATTAATGTCTGAGTGGAAGCGACAGTTTGCATGTTATCTTATACAAAGTTGTAAGAAAATAAAACGTTTAATCGGTTTCAAATTAATACTCTTTAAAACACATTAAACAACTTAATGCATTTTACACAATTCGCGATAAAACGCGGTATTTCACGTTTATTACATCGTAATTTTACTGATACTTCCTGAAGTACCTCAAGCATCGTTCTGTCTTCGTATGACGATATACAGCATGAATTTTAACGAGCGTCACCACACGTTACGGTACTTACTCCGCGGCGTCGTCCGTGCACACGACATTTAAGTAACTTTGGAGAATCATTATCAATGTCCGCGACGCCCGCGAAAAGGAGGAAAAAGACGCGATTGGATCTTAATAGCCCAGGGTCGTCGATGCTTCAGAGGCCGGCTCGCGAGGTCGAGATTGAAGACGCGGAGGGATAGGAGAGGCGAGTTTATCGCGATGTATCCGATACGGGCGCGTGTGTGCGTGCGCGCGATTCGGCGCCGGAGGGCATACTTTTAATTTCGCGAGGCCCATTACGAAAAGTGATATGCACCATTCGGAAATAAATAGCCAGCAGCAGCGGGCTCACGTGCGTTTTGTAATGAGCCGAAGCAACTCCCCCGAGCGGGCGAGGGGGAGGGGGAGGTCAGCGAGGAAAATGAGCCCCGCCGTGGTGGCAGGTAGTAGTTATCTCCGGAGTGAGCTCCCAGTTAATGACAACCCCTGGTGCACGGCTCTGCCCTGCCTATCCCATGTATATCAGCTGTCTCTCCGCCGCGTCTCTCTCTCTCTCTCTCTCGCATCTGTCCTCCTTACTCCCGGCCGATTTTGCCGCTCTCGTCTGCGGCGATCTCGACGGATTTCGTGCCCGTTCCAGCGGGCAAACGGCCGCGGAAACGAGCTCAGATATGTCGATACACATTTTTCGGTACAAGCCATTTAGCTCGTTTGTGCATATTTAATCACGCGTACAACCCATTATTATCGTGAGAGCGCAACGTATGCGTGCATGTACAGCAAATGTTTCAGTTCCATCAATTCGCAGCTTTCGGCGAGAATTATACGCTAACGGAGGGCCTTGCGCGAAGATAAACTAAGAATTTCATTAATACTACGTGTAATAGATATTACGAAGGATATCATTTTGCACGAAAGAGAGAGAGAGAGAGAGAGAGAGAGAAACGTTTCTCCGCAGGGATGACTGATCCGCACAGTCGTTTGGGCTTAACAAACCCACACTGCGGACACTCACATCCATATTCACAGCTTCTTCTAATATTATATGGCGATATCCGAAAAAGATTTGAGGAAAAGTAAAAGAGTAAGAAGCGAGAAATAATCTAAGAAGAATAAGGAAAGAGAGATTTAATATATCGTACATGACATATATGAAAGCTAAAACTCTTTTCTTTGTTTATATCCCATAATTAAAAAAAGTCGTGATTCTTTCTTTTCCTGTTTCTTCTAAATAGGTTCAAGAAAATTTCTCGCCTTGTTATGATACGAATTTCACATATTTTACGATCATCGACAACCGTGGATGTTGCAATCTTAGCCGCCGCATATAAACCGCTCTATTTCTTTTTTTTGAACAATAATTTAACGTGCATTCCGCCTCGGGCGTGTTGTTGCAGCGATTGTACAACGAACAAGCCCTTACTCGTTCGAAACCGGGTGAAATTAATTGAATCTCTAAATAATGCTGTTTTACGACGCGCCAGTTTACGGCGTGAAACTGGACGTCGTACAGTGACAGCGATTCGTCGCTCGATTTCCCACTTTTCCTTTCTTATTTCTTTAGAAAGACCAAGAGCGATAATTTCACTCTATCTAATATTACGATTAAAGCGCGCGCGTACATGTAACGTCACGTCTTATCAAAGTCGCAGACTTTCTTCTCCTCTCGAAGTGCAATTAATTCCGAAATCGATTTGTCCTATTTACCTGCGCGATTGAGTTGCCTCGTTAATTGAATTTAAATCATATTTGTGAGTAACTCTTACACCGATGATTTATGCGCTATAAATAATGTTTCATTATCTAAAATTATTTTTACCTCGTCTGAAAATATTGCTTTGTAATCATACTGATAAGTAAATTAATTTCTTGCGACGCACGCATGGCTATAAAATGCCTTCGTCAATGTCCTCCAACGGAAGAGACGTGACCATCAAAGTTGCATATCAGTTTTTTCTCGGTAAATGCTCGTGACGATGCACCGCAGCAATTATGGGCGGTAAACGGGTTTAATGTAATAATCAAACATTGTCGTCAGTGATACTAGCGACAGCTGCTGCTTATATTACGGGAAGAACAAGTCGGCACGTAAGGCGATGAATGTAATTACACGTCTCTTGCTCCGTTTAAAACCACACTAGTTTGATTATCATTTTCATAACCTGCACACCTCCGAGCGTATTTCTTGATATTCTCAAGTCGATATTTCCTCAAGGAAAACTGAATGAACATTTCTTTTCCTATATCGATTAATTCTCAGTTAAAAATTTGGATCAAATAAGAGACTTCTTTTTATAAAGTTAAGTAAAAAATAAAAACTTTCTTATTTCTAAAATTTCCAAGACTTATTAATTTGTTCCTATTAGAGAAAAATGTTTACAATTTGTTTGACAATTAGATATGATCGACGGCAGTAATGTACATTTTGTCAAGTTTGCGTTGCTAAATTTTTTGATATAGCTTAATGAGATTATATTCATCAGATATCAATGCAACTGTATACTACGTGGCGAATTGGCTGCAGTAATTGCAATAATTTCTTTAATTATCCTTAATTTACGCCACTCGTCACGGTCCAGGTCGTCGGCGGCATGTCGCTAAATTGCGCGGAACGAACATTAGGATGTGGTCAGTTAACAAAAAGAACATTGAAAATAAGCGCGTGATACCGTAAGAAAATCAACTTCGCTTTTGAACGTGTCCGTAAAAAATAATAGAGAGAATAATGTGCTGTTTATATTCCGGCTATTTTGTACCGTATGTTGCAATCGGTGCACGATACGAATTGTTATTCGAGAACTTTGAAATACTTAATTCACTAGTCTATTTAATATTCACTGAAAACTTATAATAGTAATTGTTTTCTTTATTGAAAGAGAAAATTGTCGAGTGTTAGTGATTAACGTATATACAAAGTAACGCGGAAATATTATGCGGGATATTTGATATGCCCGACGGATCCGTAATTTATGCTTGCAAAACTTTTTGCATAATGCGGGTTATGCAACTTTTTTGAGTATACTATTTAAGATTGATAAATATTCTTTAATAAGCGAGCACCCGATGTTAAATTGATGCAAGTAATTTATATCCAAGGAAATTCTGCACGGCATTAAAGTGATGAAAGTAATTTGTATGGGTCGCAGGAAACTCTGCGACCCATATTAAATGAAGGAAAGTAAATAATCGCCTTTAATGGGCCAAAATCACGCTGTTATTTGCTAGCGTCAATTACATCATACTTAATGTCATATAAAGCTTTCGCCGATTATCTATCAATATGTACCGTGTACGCCATCGCCGGGTTATTAATCTTCCGTTAATGTGAACTGTCGAGAGCTCTTATATATAGATTAATATTTTGGATATTAATGAGGGGATTATTCGGATTAACGTTTGTCAATAATAACGATAAAAATCTCCAAAAAAAAAAAAATTACACGATTTTTTAGGAACCGAATTTACTATTTCTCATTCTACAATTATTTTCTATTTTCGATTCGATACTTATCGACCTGCTTATTCGCCGATAAGCGAATATCCTTAGGATAATAATTATATTAAATCGAAGAAATTATGTGCTTACGTTAATCCTCTTGCGTGTCTATTGACGTCCGCGTAATAAATTTTCCGCGTGCAACCGCGTCGTTGGCGTATTACGTATCACGATGCTGCAGATGCAACGTGCGTTGCGATAGCGTCCGCTCGCTAAATAACCCACAATCTGCCGGTATATATCGCCGCGAACCGAAGGTGCGTCTCCCAACGGTCCGCTATTAATTACGCGGAGTAAGGGTACGAGCGCGTTGGACCTAATTGAGTATTCCGACGCATACGTATGCATTATCCTCGTGAAAAGGAGATAGGACCCGCATGTCCTCGCACGTCGCTTTTTCGCAGGTGGCCAATGGGCGGATGTCGGGTCCCACGGAGCCCTTGCCTTTCCTCACCCCATTAAGGATACGCCACCTAAACGTTACGGCGCACATTGTACGGCGCGATCGCTCGTAATCGTGCGTAATTGCGTTCCGAGTGTGTCTTATACGGACGCCGTGAACACACGCGACATTGCAATCCGCGAAATTGACAGGTGGGAGATGTTAACCGTTTGATCGCGGATCAAGGTACATACATGTGCGCTTGTACTATGCGCCGCTATCGGGACTACCTCGACTTTTTTTTGCGAGTTTTTTTTGCATCAGTGATCATTAAAATAAACTCGAATCAGACGCAACATAAGAAGTTTATGTCAAGATAATATAGTTCTCGCGTCTTTTTATCAAATGTAAATAACTACTATAGAGCAAATATTGTTATTAATATTCATTCCAGCAACATTTTACGATACACTTTGTATGAAACACGAACGACGATTAAATGCAAATGCTAATAATATGCGTGATGCATAATCATAGCGCATTATCATATTAACTTCCATATAGGAAATAACTTAATAACCATTAGTATCGACAAGTGATACAAATGTGATTAGTGTACTCGTTTACCTGTCTCAAGATTATCATTTCGATTTAAATAGAATCTAATAACTTTTTTCGGATATTGTTAGTTGGTTTTGATATACAAACAGAAAAATGTTGATACATTTATGACTTCGATATAGGGACTGCTAATGATAATCTTTATCTGTCTGCTGCAAAATGTTGGCTGCAAATTCATGACCCGCGGATAAATTGCCTAAAGTAATATGAATACTGGAAGAACTCATTTGAAATTATATATATTCCTACTACATATAATGCCGACTTTATCCAATGGTTAACGTAATTATTAAAACGTAAAATATAAATTCCTGTATTTCGCAAACTATTAGCAGCGCATCTCGAGAACGGAGATAATAATGTACTTGATATGCGACAAAGAAAAAAGACGAGTGTGAAATATTCTGCATGCGTGTGAGCTCGTTGTAAGCCACGTGCACATCGCTAACAATGAGTGACAAAGTCGAGGTGCAGGATGAGCTAGAAACGGAAAGCTATCGAAAAAAATTGAAATGCGTGAAATACATTGCATTAATAATAAGCCTCGCAAAAGAATATCGTGTTGCTTAAAACTATTTAAAATTAGTTGAATTTAAACGATTGGAATTGACTATCGTATTTTTCTCGTCGATTACTTTATTATCCAATTTTATTAAAAAAATATGAATTATAATGCTGATCAACAAACATAATTAATGTAGAGGAGATTCAAACTGACACAAAAAAAATTAATATTAATAGAAGTATGTGCCATTTATTTCTAGCGTCGACAGTGTAGATATCATTTTCAATAGTATCGAAATTTGAATTTGTTAAAGTCATACAGATTAGACGAACACGATCGCTGAATTTAATTACATATGAATATTATTTAATAACAAGCTTATTTACTTTAAAGCCAACGTGATTGATATTGTTTATCACCTGCTGATGTGCATACGGCTTTACTCGTGTAACTTGCGCACGGAATGCATTTCGAAATGGTGCACTCGGAATAAATTTGCACGCGATTGCCCGAGCACATACGTTCGTTATGCGTAAGATATAAATGCCTAACAGTCGATTGACATGGTCGCCAAGGGCTTTAATGCCAAGGGCTTTAGTGCCAAGAACTGTCATTGTGAAGAAACGAAGGAATTTCGGGCGATGGAAAAGTTCGTAAAGACTTCACCGAGGTTTATTTAATAAAATTGCATGATTAATTATTAAGATTTGAAATATAGACATGATAAAATATAGATGAGGTATATTGATATCAAAACTATTGACGGTAATCAAAATGCCCCGCAATCACCGTATGTCGATTTAACAACATATTCTGCAAATTGAGTTGAAAATTTCAGTCATATATTAAAAATTTCAAGACTGCAATAGTTAAATCGAGTTAGAAAAATAATTCAAGTTAGCAAATGATATCGTATAAATTTCTATATTTAATCTTTTATATCTATATATAAATATAGATATAAAATCTTTTATATCTATATATAGATACATGTAGATATTCTATATTTAAACTTTTATATCTATATGTATATAAAAGAATATTAATAGAGGAATAATATATAAAATTTGACATAAATACTTTTTGATTCAATCTTTATTTTTAAATATATAATATAACATGTGATAATAATTTATTCATTAACAATAATTTGAAATGTAAGGAACAAATTATTTAATAATGTATTAAATACGTTTTTCGTGTAGCAATAAATTGGCTAATAGATCACATTCGGTACTTGGGCGTTTTGTTTAGTTTTTTTTGGGCTATGCTGTATGTATACACGCGCTCACACCTTTGTGATCATTGGCGCGGCGAGATACTCTCGAACAGGTAACGTCTGCGGACCGCTCCGTGTATCGTTACTCTTCGAAACGCAATCCCGTATTACAAATATTATGAGTATGATGAGTATGACGTATAACGAGTATTAAAAATCGCCAAACGTAATTATTTTCTACAAATAAATAAATAATCGTCCTGCGCAACAACTCTTGTGATTCAACACATAAATGTATCGAAATGATGTCTATTGGTGAAGCGATAGGAAAATGAGAATGATAATTTGTTTCGTTGTTTAACATTTACGATGCATAAATTCATATACATATATTTCACGTCATACCTACTTCGAATCTTTCGTCAATCACAATGTAATTTGCCCAACACTTTCGATCGAACGCGGAGTGTAATCGATATAGGAATATATCGATTGCACTCCGCGCTCGATCGAATATATTTTAAGTAACGGGAAAACGTGATTTACATCGAGGATTAATTAATTGAAACAGAGTATTCGGGATTTGTCTATTTTATTCCTTGTTAGCGATTATTTTGTTGCGGCGAACGGTGTAGTGGTTGTGTTTACAAAGTCATCGCGCTATTATTTGTGCGCGGATACTCGGAGCAGCGGATAACGCGAGTCGCTCTACGTGTATTTATCGTCTTATTCTTCAGAGTACGATCATCTTTTACGATGTCGAATATATCTGCATGATTAATTCTCTTCATTAACGACAACGTATTAATGTAGCAAAGAGATTACTGCTTATTGAAACGACGTTTATTTTGCACAATTTATTTATTTATATCTAGTATCAAAGTGATGAGAGCTTGACATGCAAATTGTTATTTTATATGATATTTTTTCGAATGATGAATATATCAAACATATTGTATAATCGTATTTTCGTAATTAGTGCATAATTAATTAAACCATGTTTGTGCAGTGTTGTGCAGCGCTGTGCAAGTGCCACAAAAGGAACCAGCAGACTGAAGGACTTGAGAGAAGGCGACATCGAGCGACGTAGCATGAGAGGTGAGTCATTCATTTACGAATTAATGTAGTTGTGAGTGCGTTGTTACGAATCGTATCAATGAGTGACAAATAATATTTCGCAATATAATGAATTCAAGATAATTTTTATGCGATAGCATTATTAAACCTTGATGGTTTATAACTCCAAAACTAAGTCTTGATATTTTTATCAGAGCCTTCCCGTTGTTCTTAGGATTCTAATTAATCTCTGAAAATGCAATTTGGCAAACTACTACATCTCGCAATTGTTCCAAAACGAATACAATTATAGTATTTCTTTTGTATTCTTCCAAGGATAATTTCAATCCTCATTTCCTCAATTTTGTCGAACTGTAAAGACCGAACGCGAAAAAAGCAACACATTTCCGTTCAGCTGTGAGCTCGGCGCAAAACTCGGCAACGCCAGAATCGCCGTATAAATTTAATAAGTTTACGCTCTAATTGCCGGTGTCACCGAGCGCTCAAAAAGCCGCCGAAGATTTTATGCGCCGTCCGTCCGGAGAGCGCATGCACTGCGCTCCGCTCCGCGTGCGGAAAGAGAGAGTACGTAATTCGCGCGAATGTAACGCGGTTTTCCACGGTCGAGCGATCACCGCTTTTTCTGATCAGCGCGCGAACTCCCTGCGGGCCCCCGATCGACTCGAGACAACGGCGTTTGTATGTCGAACAAAAAGACGAGAGTTGGAGCAACCGCGATGATAATGCAACAATCTGTCATACATCATCGATCGTCGGTTGACACGCGGAATTCTAACTAAAGCGCACCGCTCTAACAGCGATTTGCGATATCGGCCCGCTCACCGTTCGATTTGATTTGGTTTTGATGTTCCGCTCGAGCGTTTACGCAATTAATCATCCTTATTACAATGCAGAAAGTCTCTCGATTGAAATTGGGTAATCGAATCGGCCGAACGCGCGCTTTCGCTCGCATACGTGTATTATTCGGACTGCCTATCGACAGAAATTATTAAATCTAGCATTTTTTTACTTAAAATGTTCTTGTTATCTGTGCAATTTTTGTTTCCCACATTTCAATATTTTTCATAATTTTTTTATCACTTTATTTTTAATTTTAAATTTGTCATTTAAAAGATTATATTTAACTGTAAAAGATTTTTATTTATACAGAAGATTAATTAGATTAATCAGTTAAGCATATAAGATCTTCAATATAAGGATACTTAATCAATTTTTTATATCATCGTGTCGAAAATCACATTTAATTTGCCGAGAAGGGTGAGAACACATTTACAAAAAATTCTTTAACTGAAAGAAAAATTTATTATGCGTTGTGTTAGAAAATTATATCATCTAAGAATTAATAAAGTTCTTGAAATTTCTATCAAACATGTCTCAGGTTATGTAAGCAAATTATAAATATTTTAATTCATTTAATCAAGCCAATTTTGAAAGAAGAAATAAATCACGTTAAAATAATTTATGTTTCTCCGATTATAGTGATTAATGTCGTAGAGCCGCTAAATCATTGAATTCAATATTATTTTTTCATGGATTCTTAAGGATTGATGTTCGCGTTTTCCGACCTTCGAATAAATGATGAAATTACAGACACGAAATAGAAGAGTAAATTGTTCCGCGATCTAACGCATGCAAGGTGATTATAGTGAGGGAAAAACAACCTAATCTCGAATATCAATTATGCCGTTTAAATCTACATAATTCAAAATGCGAAAAAAACAGATTTACATTGTGGAATAATCGATGCGCGGGATAAAAATAATAGGATAAAAAATATTTATGAGAATCAATTGAGTCGACGTTGGCGTACAGTATATTGCGCTATCTCAAGCGTGGGAATGGCTAACGATTGACACATCTACATCATTCGATGTAAAGTTAATTCAATGATGTGATTCGTTAATCAACACGGCAATTTATCGCAATGTCAATTTTCCAATTTTCCTAATTGATCACTTATACACGTGGAAACACTTTAGCTCTCGTGTATGATTTAATAAGATAAAATACGAGGAATTTGCGGAAAAAATAAATCTGTTGGTAAATTACCTGAGAAATCGATTGCAACAAACAGCTGGATTGTTCGTAAAAATTATATTATCTTCTAATTAAATCAAGTTTGATGAAGAATTTATACAAAAAAGGCGAAAAGAAGAACGTTTCCGATTATGACGAATAAGATGATAATCACAGTGCAATCAATAAAGTAAGCGGAATTGCTATTTCATGTTGTGAAACATTCCTGTTTAATTGTAAGTATAGGAGTAAATAAAGTTGTACGTATTTAAAGTTACGATTAAACGCTACATAATTTTCAAATCTATTCTTAGGATCTGTTTTCAAGAATCTTATATAACTTTCCTGCGCTTTTAACATTTTAGATTAATGCTTGAATGCATATTATCACCGGTTTTACAGCACGATATGCTCTTAGCGTCCATTTAAATGTTAAATAAAGTCGTGCATTTGTATAATATCATATTACGATAAACATGCAATGTGCATAATATGCACAATTCAATTTGAAATAAGTGATCAAGTTGTAAAAATGTTAGAAACAAAATCCAGCTGGAGAATGTATTTGCGTCTTATTATTGCGTTACGTTAGGAAGATAAGCGAAATTACATCGTTTATTAAAAACAGGTCATTTTCATTTGTTTGCCGATGATCGCATTCGCCATCAACTAGCTCGTTCGCTAAACTATCGCGAAAGTGATCCCCCGAGGGAATCTGCGCGGTTAGAACGCGGTTAGGTCAATTCTCAATCCGACGCGCCCATTCACGAACAAAGAGGGCTCGAAATGCGAGCGGTGGGCCGTAAACTCGTAAACGGTAGTTCGTAACCGGAAGTGATGCTGTCGGATAAGTGGCAGTTATCGATAGCCCGTAGTTAACGCGAATACCTCCGCGTCAGCGAACAGGAGGAGACAAACCCCAAAGGAAACAAAGACTCTCGAGCGGCGAGTCCGAGTATCACCCACGCAAATAACAGGGCGGACGTCGAGGCTGTAAAAATTTTACAACCCTCGTCAGATTCTTTTATTTCGAGTCTCCCCTCGCTCGCTCCGCGCTCCGCTTTCTCCTTCACGGATCGCGTTGAATTTTTTTTTCTTTTTGTAGGAATTGAACTCTTATGTCTCAATAATTGCACNGGTTTTCTAGGTGATGATGATGATGAGTGTTATTCTCAATAATAAATTCTCTATAAACGAAATTTTAATATAATCTAATTTGTGGTTAAATATTAAAAATTATAGACTGAAATTAATGAGAAAAAAAATATCACTCCTAGTAAAATTGAGATATAAAAGTGAGTGTAGGTTTTGATTCAATACACGTGGAGAGAATTCGTCTCATTATGATTCAGTTTACTCAGCCAGCGTATATCCTTCGCGTTTATTTTAATCGCGTGTAACACGGTTTATAATAAAATAGTGAAAAAAATATAGATTTTCCGTTATGTTGGCATTGCCTTGACAAATCGATATGTCCCGGCGTTTTTCCGCGGATAGAATTTTTCGTATGCGCGAATCGTTCTTTTTGATCCGGCGATCGTTGCCGTCATTAAGTCCTGGAAAGAGCAGCCCTGCGGATAATTAAAGAGATTTGCAACGGCCGTTTTTGCGAGACCACAAATAATTGCGTATGGCGTGAGAGAGTCGCGACACGATCGAGCGATTCCGGAGAGAACGAGATTTCGAAATGACGGAAACGGTAGATTAACCACGAGCAAAACGCTTGAGATAACACGTCCGTGATTGCGCTATGAATGCGCTAGATGCGCGCGATGTGCGTTTCCTTATCCAATTAATTATCGCCTACGTGATATGTGCGTCGTCATGTAAGATTTTCGAAAAACTATCGTTAGGCATTAGGCACAAATATTTACATCAATTTTATATACTTGCATTCTAAGTTAAACGTGTTATTAATTTATTATTGTGATGCTAAATAATTATTTTTTTGTGTGTTCACTGTTAATTCTGCAAAAAAAAGTATTAAAAACAAATCAATCAAATCGTAAGCAATAATGAGAGATCGATAACAATTCAGTCGTAATTTATCTTCGTGAGAGAGAAAAGTTAACCTTCTACATTTCTCGACGGTTTACTTCCTTCCTACATTCCTTTAATTTATATCATTTATCAGATTTTATCAGGCACTTTTTTCTTTTGCCTGACTTACGCGAATCCAAGAGTCTCTATGTGAGAAACAGGACGAGAATCTTGATATACGAATATCAGGCGCGATTTAAAACAGTAAAAAAGCTATTTATCCGGATCCGCAGCTACTTATTGCGCGCAGCAGTATGCAATAAGTGCTCAAGTTCCAACCCACATGCGCGGAATCACACGAAGAGAACTAAACTTCACCTCGTTTTTCTTTTTTTTTCCCCCCCTTTACCTGCGGTAACAATTTCCTCCGATATTCGCTGGACGATGGACGCGGCGGGAGAAAGCGGGGCGCGGCGCGATTTCCGCTCGGTTCCAGCCGATAATGCGCACCTTACACCGACGCGTGTTAGCACGTAGCTGTACGGGCCTTCGCAGATCGTGAAACAGTAACGTAGTATACCGGCGCGAGATGTAGAAATTGCGATGCGGATTGCGGCGCGAGGAGGACGAGCGCGGCGGGCCCGCGGGAATCGACTGCGATGCGCGTCTCGTCAATACCGGGTCCGCTCATAATCGCCATTACCGCTTATCCCCTGCGATTACGAGTGACGATAATGCGCGGTCTCGTAATTACACACGCGGCGACCGCACGGGGAATACCGCGGCGGCGGCGGAAGAAATCTAACGCGAATGTCCGCTTAATAACTAGGCGGATAAAGTAGCGAGCGAGCGTGCGAATCCCAAATTCATCGAGGTAACGACCGTTCGTTCTTTCTTTCATAGAGGAAAACGCTCGTGAGTCGATAATAGTTGGTGCATTGCCATTTGAATGGAATTATTATTCATAATATATCTTGTACATGCGTGATTGAACGCAATCACGAGGATCACTGTATCTGCGTTCGTCTATGGGAATCTATCGGCCGAAGGGAAACTTTCGCTCAATATCGAGATGTATCGCTGATGGCTGAGTCTTGCTCGGCGCGAGGAATTGTTTCACTAAATCGTGTCGTACCGAAGCCCGCGACGACGGGGACAATCGCGAAGGACGTGAATTATTGAAATTATCGGGCGTAACGTACTGATCAAGGCCACGGGAATATCTCTCCCGCGACGGCGAAAATATCAAAGTCGAGGTCGATGTGCGCGCACGATCCGACCACGCGTGTTCGACGTCATGCTGCGGATGAGATGTGAACGTTTGATAAGGAATGTAAAGAATGTAGCAATATCCTAAATGTGACGGCATTGAGCATATTTGCTGTCTATTTTTACTTTCAGTATCTAATTAAGTATACCTAAAAGACAGTTTCGCGAACGAAACACTTTACGAAACGTTCTGAAATGCTTTGCGAAAACTTCTGTACTAATAGCTTATTCAATGTGCAGAAAAACTTGTGGCTTATGTCGGAGAAAAAAAGTTCTCTTTAGTCATCTCATTATGAATCTTACGTTCGAATGAAAAAAATGCTGCGATTAAAATTTTGTAATTATGAAAAGTTTTATTAATAATATTAATATAAATGAATATGATAATTATAAAATTATTTCGTAAATATTAAAAATGTATTGAAAATAATCATATGCTTCTTTTAAAAAAAATTATTAATACGCTAGAGGATCAGTCCAATTTTTTGCTACTCTCCTAAGCATAGGGTTGCAAGTGCATCCCTCATGGTCAAAGTGCCTATGACTGGCACCCGAAATGGCATCGAGAGTTCACTGTCGTCGGTTTAAAGCGACGCGACGCNACGCGGCGGCGGTCACCGGGAGGATCGGTAGGATGCTTTTAGCCGGCGCGGAGACAAGTTATTTATTGTTGCTATCTCGGCGTCCCGCGAGAGGGACAGAGCCCACCGGTTCGTGGTAGTGCAGGCACGGCCAAGCTCTCAATCCTTCTCTTATTAAAACCTGCCCTCCCTATCAGAACTTATACCAAGCACTACGGCTAAGCGGTACAGTCATTCGTAGAAGTAGCGCAAGCTTTCGCACCGAGGCTCTCTCGACTTTCGGACGAGAAGGAGAGAGAATTCAATTCGTTTCGTTTCGCGTACGCGTTGCATTTTCTCGGGGAGGAAAAAGATGTATGAATTTTTTATTATTTTATGTATATTTTCTTTCAATTCTCTCGCAATAGCTGCAGTATGACTTTCTCACAGTATATACTCTATAATGAGGTAATCTTTTTCCTTTCAAATACAATGTTTCAGAGAAAATTGTTGAAATAATCAGATGAATGCCGAGATAATTGAATGAATATTACGCTCTGAAATATTCGCCGTTTTTTTTATGACAAAAATCTAGTAGATTTTATTTGAACAAAACTTCTCGGAAGAAAATGCGAATGTAATTTGAAATATCATCCTTCATTTGAAAAATATGTTTAGCTCCTTCATCAGTTCTCTTCTTCTATTAGCAGTTCTTATTAATTTTTTATGTAAGAATCTTACATTTTTATTTTCCAATTATACATTACCTAACAAAGTCTTTTATTATAAGACTTCAACATACATATATTGCGATGAGACAAGAAGATTAATATTAGAGGCTAAAGCGTGATGTGATGGCATTACGTCACACGTATTGTGCAATCATTCTCATTGTATTATGCTCGTTATGTCAGTAACACGTGTTCGGCGCGTTAATTATCTCAATTAAAAACCAATTTAGATGAGATTTGCTCGAAATTGCTGCGCACTGTTTCGATCGTGTTCTAAACAGCGGAACTCATTCTGATCTCATCGCATTGATAGAAATATGCGAGGACACGCAATATAATGAAATTTCGAGATCAAATCGCATAATTGCTTTCTATTTGTGCTTAGAAAGGCGGAAATTTTCATTCGTATTGACCAAAATCGCGATTGAGTAATTTTTTTTTTATGCGAGCTGGAAATTTTTTGAGCTCGCACTTAATTAAATTTTTATATAATGAATTCTGAAAAAAGTGAAAGAGTTTATTAGAAATTATGCAATTGATTTTCAAAGAAAATTAGTTGAATTGAATAATGTTTATTGTCACAAGACACATAAGGGATATGTGAAGCAAGTTTTGAGTAGCGCAAGAAAGTACGCGGACATACAAAGTAACGAAATAACAAAAACAGCTCGATGCGATTTGTACAAATAAGAGCGAGGGAAAAAAATAACGTTCCTGGCGCTTTTGTAACGAGAGACGAAATTCGAGTGGGTTAAATGCAAAGACTATACCGCGAAAGCCATTACGCTAATGGGACGATCGAGAGCGGAGAGAGAGAGCCCCGGTCTCTATCAGCGTGCGGGAAGGAACGAGCGGCAAACGAGGATGAGGCGAGACGGCTCGCGCGAAGAGGAAGAAGAAAGAAGGCACGACTCGGGCGCGGAGGACGTGGCGGAGAACGCATTACTCATAATCTCACCGAAGGGCGAGGAGCTGATCCCGCGAAAAAAGCCGCAGCCCAATTATTCCTCTCGGTCTTCCCCGACGCTCGGTGGACCACTCTCCGCCGCTACCGACTTTATCGGTCCTCTTATTTGCAATGTTAATCCTCGCGCGGAAGTTCTAGCTCCACGAAACATCGCGCGTTTGTATCTCCCGAGACGGGTCTCTTTTTTTTTTAGTTTTCGAAAAGGAAAGAATCTGGGGTGGGAATTATCTCTGCTTCCACTTTAAACGCGCGGTATAAAAATAATAATTATTAATTAAAAGATTGATAAGAACTAATTTTGTCGAAAAAATTTCGCTCGCGTTATCATTATGACTACCGTTTTGCGTATCGAAGCTTTTTGATAGAATAGATAAACGCCTCGTTATTCGAGAAATTAGAAAAGTCAATACACGACCGACCCATAGTTCGGAAAATTTACATCGCCCGATGATCGCAATCGGATTTTTCCTACGGCGGAAAAGAGAGCGTTCCCGTGTTCGCTTTATCGTCCGGGCTGGACATCCGTCCGAGTAATTGGCGCTCGCTATCATTAGCGCTTATTGAGTTGCAATTAAGATTGTCGTCCCCGCCTCGTCTCCTCCCTCCTTCCGCACCTAGCGCGCGTCTCTACGTCGATCCTATTTGTCGTAGAGGAACACGACTCGTCCGCGCAATTACCGCGCTTACTGTCGTTAGCCGGTGATTTGCAGCGCGACGAGAGTCATCAAGGCGAACGTAAGTTAACCGTGCAAGACGCGCGATTACTTTGCCATCGCAACTAATACGCTGCTTTTCCTGCAACGCGTCAGAGGGGACGACGGGGGGGAAACTTGTAAGAGCGATAACGTGTTGGGGAGCGAAAGTAACGTCGCGAGGGTTGAGATTTATTAGCGGAATCTAGTTTACTTCCCCGCACAGCTTTTGCAGTTGTTCTTTTCCTGTTATAATTGCGTCTTATCTTTTATCATCCGCAGCTACTGTTACGTTGTAACAGTAGCGGCTTAGGCTTTGCTGTAGAATCGACGAATGTACCGTCAGAAAAATGATACTACTGGCTAGACGTGATTATATCGTTATTTACATCGTTACTTATATGGTTCCGCAATTTTCTACTCTGTTGCCGACGGTAAAAGATGAGTTAGCTCGCAGATTGACTGCCGTCGGCAGCTTTGTTGCGATTTCTTCGTGAGTAACTAAGCGACTCGCATGCGCTTACTCGTGTAGATTTTTTCAATTAAATGCTGCATCGGGAGGAAATAATTGGCACCCTCTCAATAGCGGATAAACCGTTAATTAAATTACTTTCATTACCTCGTAGAAAACAATAAAATGAGAAATGCATCTCGCCCAAATTGCAATATTTTTTTCAAGTCATTTCGCGAATGAAAAATAGACGCTAAATAGATTGCAAAATACTAAAAGTTTGCGTGTAAATGTTTGTTAAATAATGAGGGGCTCCCAATATATCTATCACGTTCGCATGTCTGCCCGCGTGCTGTATCAAAAATACAAATATATCAGATATATCTCTCATTAGGCTCTACGTATAACGGCCGAAGAAATGCAGTTGGAAAATTTTTAGAGAAATGCAGCTTGAGATCTAATCGGTCTTATTATGTTGGCGTAGTTCTTTAACAAATAATATCCATCTAAATTGCAAAGCAGCCCGAGATATACGAATACGGCATTGCGGACGGGATCCAAAGAATTACTTGTACAAAAGCAATTACGCCGGTATTGAATGCCCGTCCTAAATTCACTGTGTTGCGGAAGGTAATTTCGTGATTATTTCCTCTCGATTACATCTTGTATTCGCATGGCATGATCTCGTATAGCCGTATAGCATATACGCGCGGCGCGATATACCGCCTCCTCATGCGTAATTAAGTTGCGCCGATTACCATCTAAGGTTACGAATAATTGTTTAATTATCCGTACGTGATTAAACATCACGTACGCGCGGTGTGCAGCATAATCGCAAATTGTTCCTCATTTCTCCCGCGAAATTAATTAAGTCGCGGCGAGCGCGTTCCGCGCGCGGCGTTCGGCACAATTCTCTAATTACTCCCTCGTAATGAAACGTCGTACGCCGAACGCTGACGTGGGATGCACCTCGCGGAAAATTTATTTCTGACGAAGGCACGATTCCGGGAAACGAGTGTGTGTAACTGCAGAGATGCGCGATCGGGCGCACTCTCAATTAAAGCTACTGAATTACGACTCCCGTCGCTCTTTCTGATAATGACGAAAAAAATTGAACGCGGAATTATAGGCTTGGCAATTGTTCTTTACGCGAGGAGCAGAGAACGTGCTCAAGGTTACCCTCCGTTTCCCTCCGGGGCTGAAGAAATGCAGCTGAATGATTAAATCAGAGTCGGTGACGTAATGGCATAAGGTACAACTAATGCCTGATGCGATTTCTTTACGTCTAGCCCACCCAGAAAGGCCCTTTAAGCCATTTGTCATCATCAGTCATGTATTTGTACGTTTTCATAAGCCCTGGGAAGCAGCGGTAACTTTCATATCAAACATATTTCTAATCAAGTGCGCGTTCATGAAAATTGAGTTTAATCGCTCGCGGACCGATTCAACCGCCTCACTCGATCGCGCTATTATAACGCTATTATTCTGACATTCTGCCGACTGTGTCAGCTGGGTCATTATGATTATTTATATGCAAATGAGAAGTTGTCGGGGAAGAGAAAGAGAGAGAGAGAGAGGATTCTCCCTGGAGGCTACGACGGTAAGTCGTAGTCGTTCAGTCCGACAGCGCCGCCGCCGTCGTCGTCGACAACGACGACGGGGACGTCTGCGAGCCGCGTTCTCGCGCGCGCGCACGAGAGAGAGCGAGGGTTAAGCAAATAAAATCCAATTAAGGCGGCGAGCCTGCCCTCAGGCCCGGAAGGAAAGTCCTGATTGTAATGGAGCCTGTCGGCGGGCTAGTGCTCCATTACGCGCGATACCTTGTTATAAACGCAGTCAAATTAAACCCGCTGCCGCCGCCGCGACATGACGGACGTTTATTGCGGGCAAGAAATCCCGAATAATCGCGCGGCCGGATCGTAAATCAGCGGGACGTTGAACGTCGGGCTCTCGTCGTCGCATTGTTGCTTCGATCCGCGCAACAAAGTGGTTCCCTTGACCTCTCTTTGTTTCTCTTGCCTCGTTCTCTCGAGCAGAGCCGGGGCTCTCTCGGGCCGAGGCGAAGCGAGGCGAGGTGTTTGTCGCCGGGTACGCGGTGATTAATCGAGTTTTTATCGATGAAAACTTCCGACGCTCGATCCCGTACGTAACTATGTAATAACGTCAACGTCGCCGCTCCTACCACGCCGCCTTCCAGGCCTTCGCCTTTATAGAGACGTAATAGGGTATCTCTCTGGGATCGGGTCGTTCATCAACGCTGACGCGTCACGCACGCACAAACGCGTAGCGATCGAATCGCTTACGCATCGTCAAAGTCGTTTAACCCCTTCAACAATGTTTAGCATTGGTAATCGGCTACATGACGATAGGTCTATTCCGATCGCGATGACCGGCTGAGGCCGCTATACGCTCTGTTAATTCGCGGAAAACGAAGAAAGTATACCGTATTGTGTGAAGGTATTCTCTCTCTCTCTCTCTCTCTCTCATTTTCATTCTCTGCTCTATTCTACTATTATATTCTACTGTCCTGAAAAGATTTTTTTCACATTTTCAAAAAGCCTTTTTCCTTTCACGGAAAAAAATATTTCATGAAAAAAATATTCTAAAGGTATTTGGGCAATGCCTAACGGTCTTTTATCTCTAACGTAACTTTTCCTTAACGAATGACTCATAAAAAGGAGAAAGTTGGAAGTACGTAAAAGACGTATTTGTCCATTGCCTTTCAATTATGCAAAGTGCAGATAATTACGTGTGAAAGGAGAATTCCGTTTCTTACGTGCACGTGAAATGCGCGAGGTTTTACGTTGAAAATTAAATTGAATCTCACGAGTTGTATGTATGTTAGAATTGCAATTATCTAAAGTCACTTTTATTCCAAAGTAGTTGGTATCAAATACCGCTAGCGCCGTGAATTGTGACATTTACAAAGATAAACGTTTGTAAAAGTTAAGAAAAGTAGTATATCGTCAAATTCTTGTAATAATCCGATTACAAACAAAAGAAACATTTTACACTCCGAGGAAACAATTTTTCTTACATGATCCGTTTCCGTTTCTCATTGCATAAAACATTCGTACCAGTGAAAATCAATTTCGCTATATCAATCAACGAGGTGAAAAGTAATACTAGAGCATTAGAGTCAAATACATTTCGTATCAATGAACACGTCACTTACTCTTCTGGATCAAAAAGTTTTTACATGAGAAACTCAGAAACGAAGCAAAGTGAAGAAAATCAATTCAAAGCGACTTATCAAACGCACACGTTACATCCAATCATACTTTTCGAAAAAAAAAAGAACTCACTCTGACCAGCACGTAAATTCGTCTCGTTTCGTCTCATGTACCCTGAGCGTCTCGGGGGAACTAACCTTGGTGCGTCGACAGGTTTACTTCGAGTGATGTCCCCTTGTTCTCCTTCAAAACTCCGCCTTTCGGCTTCGGGCCTGCTCCCGCGGGATACCCCTGACACCTCTCGCACCTTATCCGCTCCTCACGTCCGTTTAACGAGGGATCACCCGCGTCGCCGTTCGGTCCCCCCCGTATACCTGCCCGCTCCCCGAGCGAGAACTCGCGCGCGGACCCGTACCCCGTACGCGCACCGAAACGAGCAAGGGCCGGGAGAGGGAGAAAGGATGAGAGTGCAGGGGGGGAGAGGGAGAGATAGGCCGGGGGAGAGAAATAAGAAGAAAAATCGCGCGGTCGCGTACGTTCGCGCCGCGTCGCGCCGTCGTTTCTCAGACCGGGAACGAGCGAGAGGCGTACGCCGCGGCTGCGCGAACCGGTGTGTGGGGCCGTTTCCACCGGCCGAGACGGAAGAGCTGCGAGAGAGGCGATTCCCTTCCCCACCGAGAGGACTTTCGAATGGTGCGCGCGGCTGTTTGCCGTCTTGGTGGAGACGGCACGGTTGTCCGGCTACTCCGCTCGAGCCGGGATCCGCCCTCGCCGCTCGATCCGCCTCGAACACGGAACGCCCGCCAATGGAGGAGTCCGGCAAAACCGCCAATCCAAAACGGTTTCGCATTCTCTTTGCTTCTCTGTCGCGGAAGATGAGAAGAGAAGTCGACCCGAGAAGCAGAAAAGGAGAGAGAGAGAGAGAGAGAGAGAGAGAGAGAGAGAGAGAGAGAGAGAGAGAGAGAGAGAGAGAGAGGGGCAGAAAGGGCGAAAGCCTACGGAGAAGCAGAGAGATGCGATTTTCCGAGTATCAGTGCGCGATTGCGCGAGAGGGGGATGCAGGGTGAGAAGGGTGGAACACACGATGCTTAAAATGGCAACTTGGACGGAACGAGGTGGTTCTCGCGATTTTATGAGTGATAGCGATCGTGAGTAACCATATTAGACGCGATGATAAGAACGCACGTAAAGAAGCAGATTAGGGCAGACAGCGGTGACGCGGTACGGGACAAAGGGGATGATTTGCAAGCCTGCGCGGTGCCTGCATATTCGTTCCGCGGATAGACCAGTTGGAGATAAGATTAACGTTTCGCGTAATCGCTTCATGAGCTGGCCGGTAATGTTTAAGTCATTTTACGAAACAGGTTAACTATAGTGCGAATTATCTATAACGTTATTTGTCATACGACTTTCCAATATCAGTTGGCGATATCAGATATCTTTGCGATTCGTCTCAAATTAGATTCTTGTTTGAAACGAGATTCATCGCGAGCCAACGGTCTCTTCCAGCTCGCGAAATAAATTTGCTGTCATTTTCGTTTGGGAAGAATCACGATTTTTAATTCATCATAGAACCTGTCAACAGATAATACGATACAAATTGAATACTTCGTACGTAATGATATACAAACATATGCTCGTTTCATTGAATGGAAATAGCACAAACAGCGGTTCATATAAATTTATGCGAGGTACCTTAAGGGTGCGAGGTAAGGTGGAGCCGAAATAAGAAGCTGGAGGCACCAGGAGTCTAGACACATATCTTACGTAGCCGCGATTAGCAGACAATCCGACCGAGAAGCGAGGCAGTTTTATTCATCTCCATGATAGACATTTCATTAAACAGTCTTAATGATCTGTAAACGTTGCACTTTCTCCGGACCGCGCGCGCGGCACGCGGTAATCCGATACATAAATCCCGTTGATAAGTAGCTCGATGTAAAAATTACAGGTATTCATCGCACGTAGCGGACTGTCCGTTACATCATTCCCTCATCCGGAGCGAAGGGGGAGAGAGAGAGAGAGAGAGAGATTCAACGTCTCTGCGCGCTCGCATCCCTCGTTCTCAGAAAGATTGAAATCGGGTAGATCGACAATGTGTTAAATTGGCGAGCGTTGGCTTAAGTACTGAAATTCCTCGGCGGTAACGAGCGACGGGGCCCGACGGCGCGGCCGTACCGATTGATAAACGATACGGACGCGGGCCGCATCGCGATTTTATTTTCATCGTGTGAGAGAGAGGCAGAGAGGATTATAAACGAGCCTGCCACGTTCGTGTGGATCCGTTAACGCGGCGCAGGGAGGCTCGGGCGGTGATGAAGGGCGGCAGGGGGGAAGGGAAGGAGAGGCCGTCGGTGAGAAACTCGGGCCGTCGAAACTGCCGATCATCGACACGTCCCGCTCGCTCGCGGATGCTTCATTAGCCACGCCTCGGCCCGGCGAACGCGCACTTGGTTAAACTGATTTATCGCAGAAAATCCAGTTAGCGGGAATTCGCTCTCGTGCCGTACAATGTACACGTAGCCTCGTAAGTTCTCCCGGGTGGAGGGCTTTTTTCTCCCCCTCCTCCCGGCTTTTTATCCGCGATCCGGAGATTTCGGAGCGAATCCCGCGCGTTCCTCGTCCACGAGGCCACATATTCCCGCACGGTGATCGCGATAATTACGAGGCGATCCCGCTTTTACTTATCTCTCGCGCTCCACCGTCTGGTAGCCGGGGCTTTTAATTGGTAATCATTGTAGTTGGCCGGTATGTATGTACAGATCGTTCCTCGCCTGGGTGTTTCAGCGCTAACAGTGCTCGTCGTTACGCCGTGTAACGTTAAACGCGCACGACCGATCGGCGATTAGACGCGTACCAGCGCACGAGATATCGATGATGTGGCGAAATAAGTAGCTCCGAGAGGATCATCGACCGTCCGTGTCTCGATAATTACGACTACCCCATGCCGCGAGCTTATCTTCGGGATCCCCTCCCCTCGCCCCGCCCCGCCGCGCCCGTGGAGGCCCCGTCGCTTATCCTCCGGGGCCCGTCTGTATCTGATCTCGATGATCGATTGCCGCTACCGACTCTCGAAATTACATACGCTTAAACCGCGGCTACACATAATTATTCCCGCGCTACTTTCGATCCCGCCCGCGCGATTTTCTAACCCGCTCCGGGAGGAGACTGCCATAGAGCAGCCACTCGCGGCTATCTCTCAATCGCTCGTTGTAAATAATAAATTATCAGTGCCGTACGCCGCGGGTAAACATGTAAATTAAGGCGGGTGGCGCATGCCGCAGCGGCATGCTAATTTCACCGAACGCTTTTCATCCGGCGCAATGAGCGACGCTTTCTCCCCGACGAGACGTGCGCGGCGCACCGGATTTACGTAATTTCTTCATCCCGCGCGCGAGGATTCTTAATTTCGCTTCTTAATTTCGCGCTTTTATCGGGAAATTATTGTATTTAACGAAGCAGACATCGAGAGCCAGCGTTTAAATTAATATTACGTTAGATCGTTAGAGAAAGAAGAGAGATCGCTTATTTCAATATTTTGTATGAATTATTAGCTCCTGGTGCAGAATTATTTGTGTAAATATTATTTACACTGTTACTTTATTAATTATTTATTACGTAAATGAGGAAACGAAAAGATTATTAATGAAACTATTAATGTTTTTTTTTTTAAACGCTTAGTTGATTTTTAAGAAATTCTAAAATTGCTTTAATTCGAATACGCTCTTAAATCCACTCTTAAAAGAGGCGTGTTGAATTGATGCTCGAAAGTGTTGTTGCTTCTTTTCCGCGATGTTGATTGGTTTTCTCACTTGGCTCACTTTGCATTGCGAGAGTGACCAATAAGACATTAAAATTATTTGCTAATTCTTCGCTTTTAAAAATAATTTTTTTGTTTCACGTACTTTTTAAAAAGTTACTCAATATTGGGCTATCGAGCCTAATTTTTAAAAAATTGAAGTAAAAATATTATTTTTAGAAGCAAAAAAATAAGCAAATAATTCTCATATCTTACATGATTGCTTATCATATCTGGTTACGTTCTGATAATTTGACTCAGATAGCTTAATATCCGTACGGCGCCTACCACCGCTAGTATTATTATATATATAGCAAAACAAATAGGCCACAAAAAACATTCTTCTTCAGGTTAAAAATTCATCTGCTTTTACTCTTGATCATCTTATACGACGATAGTTATTGAGAATAACGTTAGTGATAAAGAACGAAAATTACATTACAGGAAATTACATCATCGTCCCCCGATACAGGACATAATTAACTGATACTTGTTTCAAAAATACTGCACATTTACTAAATTACACGCGGTAAAAGACCGTGATAAGACACAGATGCGTGCCGTTTACGGAGATAAAAGCGGTCATCGCGCCTGATGAGGTTGCAGTGCGTCGAACCTTACCATAATTGTGAACCGAGGAAAACTTGGTCTCTCAACTGCGGTTCACCACCACCGTATCCCTCTTTCCTCATTCTGCTTTTTTGTCTTACGGGCGGGAGATGTAATTATTTCATAGATTAAACGGTGGCACAATTGCCCATTTGAACCTTAGAATTCTGCGTTATTTCGAGATCCGAGGGATCTCACGGATATCGATCGCCGTCGGCGATCGACCGAGGGATCACGACCAGTAACCGGCGGTCACGGACGCGTCGCCCGTCCATTGTAATCTCGTTTATCACGGTGTTGTCTCGCCGCCGCCGCCGCCGCTCTCTGTTCTCTCGGTGCACGACAATCGTTAAGGGAAACGATTGCGTCACGATGATGTCATTAGCCGTGGCTACGCCCCCTACGGCGCTACCCTATTACGCCGAATCATCGGATGAGATCGAAAGGATCGTGGACTCGATTGGGAAGAAGGGATAGTTGGGCCCGGAACCGTCGTCGATCGAGAATCGATCGCGCTCTCAAGGTGTAAGAGTTAATTCAGGGACCTCCGGCCACGTACAGTATATGCGCTCGCCGACACCCGCTGACCTTTATGAGTGCTTAATTAAATGTGGCTTTTTATGCGCGAGTACCGCGCTCGGTACCTGACTCATACGAAAACCTCGCCCCCTTTCAATTCGCGTTATTATAATACCGCGGGTAAGATCATAATTTAGCGAAATACATGGAACAGGTCATAGAGGTTTATCGACCTCGAAGGGTTCGGTTCGTGTTCGGTTAACGAGGCTTGTAACTATTTGTTTCTTAGAAAATTATGATTTTTAGCAAACCGTTTACCGCAGGTACCGCGTAAATAAAATCGCGTGGCTGTAAGATGTACGGCGCAGAATAACTAAATAGAAGTCTGTGAAGTTGATACCCCAAAATGCTAATTTTTCACACAATTAATGTGACATTTGATTGTCCACATTTGTCCATAAATTTGATTGTCCATTTTTTTGTCCTTGTAAAAAAAAAATCAGTACCCCTAAATGCGCTTTTTTAAAATTATATATGGATTCCGATTGCCCATTATTTATCCATGAATAATCATTTTTTGTCCACTTTGCAAAAAGAAATTAAAAATAAAAGTTGAACAAATCTGATGTTGAGAATAAATGTCAATTTCAAAAATCTTAAATGGAGTTTCGTTTAGGATTCCTGTAGTTCTTAAAACTTACTGATGATAGAGCATGTGCATTACAAAGTTGCGTAGATGAAATGTTTATTACAGAACAAGAGTTGATACAGCTCCGATAGAATCTTCGATCCTCGTGATCGCTTTTTGCGTTCGTTATCTTATTATGCATTGATAATGTTGCATCGCATATTGGCCCTGTCTTTACACTTCATTACATGTCGATCCGCTCTGTACGCGGTCTGAAGAACGTCTTTGATGTCGCGGAGGATCCATCGCGATCGCTCTCCGGACTCGTTACGCGCCATCGGGAACATTATTCTCCTTTCTCAATCATCGATCCCCAATCCCTTTTTTCCCTCGGCCACTGTAATTCTCGGGGGGTCCGACTGAGGCCGACGAAGATATAGATATCGGCCGGGTATCCGCTACCAGGCGGCGAAGGCATTGTGCCGCGGAGGCTATGAAAAAGGAGAAGAGAAATCGGGCGGCAAAAGGAGCCCCGGGAATGACGTGGAAAGTGGCGGAAGAAAGGGGATCATCGATCGGCTCGGACGATCGATAAGCGATCCGGCTAACACTCATTAAGCCGGCCATTGTGCGGTGGCAACATCCGTTTGATTGGTTAATCTTCGCGGCCGACGTCTCGACGCGAAGCCGACGAGACGACGACGTCTCGATAATTTCCGGATTCTCGCTGTACTTTCTTCTGCATCTATACTCGGCAAAGAAATAAAAGACTGACAGAAAAGACTGGTAAAACTTCAAAGATAAAAAAAACTTACTTGAACGAAAAAGAAAACTAACGAAACGCGAGCTTGATAATAGACTTGTCGAAATTCGTTATATATTTTTTTATTTGAAATTTATGGAATTGTGGAAGAAGCAGATACAAAATATAATATATTTCAAAAAATGGTTAATATTATTTTACATTTTACGTAAGAAATATTGTTTTAATTTGGAATCTTAATTATATTTTGCAAGTATCAATACAGATAGATAGATTACATAAATTATTGCTTGATGCTAGGAAATGCGTAATTTTTAAATTCTATGTTAACACACTCGTTTCATAGTAATCCATAGATTATCATTGCCCGACGCTAGGAAATGCATAATTTTTTAATTTTATGTTTGATACATACTCGTAGCAATAACTGTGAATGATATTACTGTTAACTATCCCCTACGTTTTCTTTTATAGGGGCTTATCTACGCACTTTAAAGTCATTTCTCTTCATCGCGTTCTTTCATTCGATGATTTAATGTTTCCGTAAATTAGACAAGCCGCGTTTCCGCCTCGCCTAAGTGCATATCCTGGATTTCTTTCTTGCCGGTTGCACCGCCTAGATTGAAAGGAAGGAGATTTTAACCTGCGTCTTCCGGTCGACTAGGTAGCGGTCTCGCATGAAAAAGAAAGATATATAACCGTACGCTACCACATCATACTTAGTATCCCCGAGTTGCGTTGGAAAATATATGCTATACGGGAAGATGAAGGATTTCGACGAAAATCTTATCATCGAACGTGATAAGGACTAACAATTTAAGAATTACAATAACCGTTCTCGACATCGCAAAGATGTTTCGTACAAGATAAAAATTAAATTGGAAAATTGATCGACACATAAAAGCAGGTTTCTCTTTAATTTGAAGGAGCACTTAAGCAAATTAAATAAATGCGTAATAAATAATGTGTAATTAGGCAAATTAACGGCAATATTTTATTTTTCTAGGCATAACTAAATAACTAAATTATCACACAAGATATAGAAAATTGGAAGAATAGCTTTCTATCGCGCGTATTTGTTAATTATCTCTTATTACTTATTTGACTTATTACTTTCTGTCGACCCGTTTTACGCACACAATTTTCTTTTAAAAAGTTTCGACTAAAAATTTTTTTATACAAGAAAAACCAGACAATCTCTATCAAACCGTGAATTTATGAAATTGATAAAAAAGTGTAAAAAGTTTAGGTGTAAAAATATGTATAATGGGTTAAGTGTTGCAGTGGCCACATGTTACTTGAACGCAAACGGGTTATTAATTTTTTGCACGACAAACGATCCGAAAATGATTCCCCCTTTAATGCAAAGCAAATGTGATGCCGTGCATTTTGATTTATTTTTCGTATCTCATTGTGTGTTCTTAAGCGTTTGTTCCGTTCGTTTTTGCGGCTCGCTACGCCAGATACGTTTTTCTTCGCGGTCTCGCGGCGCGAAACCTGCGGTCGAGTTTCGGGGAAGAAGTCGAAGCCGGGGGAATTGGCGCGAGAGCTTGCATGATCGAGCACCGAGGATCTCGTTAACGAGTCAAGGGAAGTAGTCTGCGGTTTTTCCCAAAGAAACTGGCCACGCTCGCTCCCTGTTTGTTTAACAGGAAGAAGTCCGACAACCCGACCGGCTGCGCAGCTGCTTCCTGCCGATCTTTCCGTTTTTATCGATTTCCATTTGTACCGCGGCAAAATTGGCGATCGCGAGGCGATGAAAACACGGGGAAAAGGATGCACGCGACAAATCGGGAAAGATACAAAAAAACGTAACACATTTTATAATTCCTTTTCTAGATTATTGCACTCGTATGTAGTTTCATTTCACGTGTTAAAGTCAGAGCACATATGTATAATGAGTTTTGTATCTTATAAATTCAAAAAAGATGCTGTAAAGATTTTCGCTAAGAAATTTCAAAACGTTAATAAATGTTTTACTATAAATAGCCTGATATCTAAAAACTTATAATTGCTTTTTCTTTTATTTTCAAATTATGCTACGTTATGTATTCATTGTTTGACGTGTTCTATCTTCACTGAGAAAAGATTCTGGTTGAAAACGGATGAATTAGAAAATCTTGTGGAATATTGATCAAGTATTCTGGTTATTTTAATAGAAATTCTGGTTACTATAATAGAACTCGATATTTTATAACTTATGATAACCAGAATTCCTATTAAAACAACCAGAATACTTGATCAATTTCTACAAGATTTTCTGATTCGTCCACTTTCAAGCAGAATTTTTTTTCAGTGTAGAAAACACAGTATAGTAACATTGTTCTCTCGATCCATGGCAGCATTCTCTCGACGCGAGATAAATATTACGGTTTCACCTAACGCGAACGTTTACGGATTGAGGATAGATCGAGGGTAGCTTTATATCCGAGACCGATGATACCTCTTTCGCATGCTGATTTGCATTCCAATTTTCTGGCTCTGCTGGAAGCGCGAGTACAGAGATACAACTCTCAATCGAGTGTTGCCCGTAATGGCAATACACGGCGGTTAATGGTGGCGAGAGGGGCGTCATGCCCGGCGGACGATTGTCAAATTATCGATAATATCCCTAAACCAACAAGCTCATGCGCCAGTGCCCGAGCGAGAGAGCGATTCGGACCGCCGAGCGAAACCGCAAGCGCAAGATTATTACCCCGGCTCCGACGGCGCGACCCGCAGCAACGAAACACGACGATCGACACTCTCCTCGCGTTCTCGCACTCGTGCGCACCCACCCGGACATTCATCGGGCCCCGGCTCGCACACCTGCACATGCTGCTGCCCCGCAGGGTCGGCTGAAGAGTCGGACTCTGGCCCGAGCCAACTCACGTCGTGCAAAATTGGCGCGAAGCGTTTTTTTTTTTTTGACGGTGCAAATCTAATTGAAATAATTACTGTATACCCTGAAAAAAAATTCTGGTTAAAAACGGGTGAATCAGAAAAATCTTGTAGGATCGATCAAATATTCTGATTATTACAAGATTATTATAAAGTATTGAGTTCTATTATAATAATTAGAATTTTTATTATAATAACCAGAATATTTGATCACAAGATTTTCTGATTCGTCCGTTTTTAACCAGAATTCTTTTTCAGTGTACCAATAATTTTATCCTATTGACACGAATATATAAAATAATTTACGCGCGGCGTCGATTCGTCAAAGACGTGACTCTTGAAAAAATGGCAACATGCAAAATATTGCCACACATTTCACTTGCAGATCAGAAAGCGTGGGCAAAACGGTAACAGAGCTGTAGAGAGTAATACAACGAACACGTGTCCGAATATATTTGTAGCTAACCCGACCCTGCCGTCGCGTATCAGCATACAGACACACCCGACACACGCGCAATATGCAGCGCGCACGATACACGTATGGACGATCAAAAGTCACGACGTGGCGTTTAGCAAACCGATAGAACAGTGTTGTGGTCAAAACGTTTCTAGAGGCGCGAGATGCGATTCCGCTCGATCGACGATGATCACCCGGACCCGCCGCCGACGACGCCGACGCCCCGGCTCGATAACGTTACCGCGTTCGCGAATGGAAATGCAAATTGATGGGCGTAGCTCTGGTGCCAGAGGTAATAGGGATCGAAGCGTACATGATAGACTCGCAACCGGGATATTTCCCCGTACGTAATGTGGCTGGAGGACGATATCGTCACGCATCGTACATAATGCGCTGGATGGAGAACGCAGCAACAGTTGTTGGGCGTAATACATTGATTTGCATCTTCCTTCGCCCGATGCGCCCGGCATCTTCGTAAATGGAGATATCATTATTCATACAAATGCGAGTGCGATAAACGATAATTTGAAGACGGTTAAAGTTAAACGAAAAGGAAAATGTTCCTTGTTTTGCTCGGTGAGATGTTAATAGGTGGGTTCGCGTTAGGATGTTGAAAGTCGGGTAATATTATATGCACAAGTTCTCAAATTGGTGGCTAATCTTAAAACTTTGTGCGCGATTATATAAAATACTCCAGCAGAACGCATGAATAAAGAAGAAAGATCATTTCTTCTGACTCTGGCGGCGTTAAAATCGATAGCGGTTGATTTATAAACGAGTATAAATTAACTTTGAAGACAGAAATTATTCTTTGATTAATCCCTGATTGAATTTGAGAGTTTTAATTTAACCTTTAATCGTACAATTAAACAACCCGCAGAATCTCTAGCGACACTTGTTATTATTTGCTGAACTTTGTCGCTGTATCTCTGGTTGGAGATTTCAAATATCCCCTTGTTAACGGCGCAGAGATATGATACCGAGTCATTATTGCCAGATCGCACGACGGAAGACTCAATTAAGTGTCAAACAAATGTAAAACGCGATATCATCTGAATCGCGATTTCCATTTCGGTTTGTGTCTCGAATGAATTATACGGCCTCGCATACAATCTCTTCTCTCGATTCTCTTCGTCGTTTCTGATTGCTCGATCGCCCGTACCAAGTTCTCTTTCCCTCCCGCTTCTTCCGTCCCCCCCGCCTATCTCTATCGCGCGGCTATCAACTTGCAAACCGAATTAATTCCGGCGTTCAATTCCGCGAATCAACGTAACTCGTAACACGTGACTGACTGGCACGCGTAGTCGATCGATGACTTTACCGGATGAGAGCGATTAGCGAGCATTTCCGCGTGTTTCACATACTGCTCTCTGCAGTATTATTTACGTAACGAATTAACGTAACAAGTGACACATGGCATTTTGAACAAATCACTAGTCAATTCTGCTAATGTTATAAATTTCATGCTCACAGCTTTAACTGATTTAAATTGATGAATATCTATGATATGATAAATTGTAAAATTTTTAGTTCTTTTCAATAACAAATCATATATTATAAAAATAATTTTATCGTTATATTTTTTTTCTCTGGCATTTATTTTCCACAATTAATATCTTCCTATATCTTCCTTTCTCTTGTAGAAAATGATTAACTGAGCAAGAAATTAGAATCATCTAAACGTTTTTATTTTTTATTATTTCATTATTTATTATTAATTTCGATTGACAATAAAACAGATATATGATGAAATAACATATACATATATAATATGTAATTGGATAAATCAGATAAATTTTGTTGTAAAATTTATTAATTTTTTTTTCTACTAATTCTGTATCTCCAGGAAACGAAGAACAATTTTTTTAATGATGCGAAACATCTTATTTTCTATAAAGACCATATATACTTTTGCGCGTATCTTAACCGATTCTTTGATCGTGCATGATTTCCAATGTCTCACGCGCAGGCCACCCACGCGAATTCTCTATCTTCCTTGATGTCCCTTAATAACAGGATTGGCAGAAAGGCGCGGAAACCAGAGCGGGAATTCCGTAGAAACCGGGATTTGTGGTCTTTATTGCTCTTGGGAAGCGGTTGCGGTCGGCGCAGGCGACAGGAAGCGACGCCGAATCCGCTTTGCGGTTCTCCTGCTTCTGACAAATTGAACGAGTGCCCACGTAAACGACCCATCGTTCGAATACAAGTCTGTCAAATTTGTAACAGCTCTATGTGACAGATAATAAGATAGAATTTCCCGTTTTAAGCTAACGTTACAGTACATTATAATGAAGATATTGTTGAAGATATCATTGGGACTATCTGTTTCTCAGGCATCAATTAAAGAATATTGAACAGAAATAAATTAACTTCAAGTACTAGTTTTAGAGAATACAAATATAAAATAGAAAATTTTACGTTATCGATTTAACTTTTTAATTCTTTTATTTTTTAATTATTTGTACTTATTAGAAATTAATCATAAAGTCTAATTGGAAAAAATTGCGCTTTACACATAGTTATGTATTATAAAGCATTATTGGTGAAATGCAAAATCCTAAAGACTATGTTTATAAAAGCTGAAATTTTCAGAAATAATAATTCTTTCATCTTAATAAAAAATATGCCATAAATAAAATTACGGAAAGCATTCACAGACTTAATAGCGAAGACGCTGAAATAATTTATATAAATAATAGAGTTTCTAGGAAATTCCAAGATACTTTCGTAAAAAATTAAACTGCCAAGTATACACAGAAATAATGAAATTCGAAGAATTTGAGATAAATCGGCAATCTTTGATATGGAATGCATTTTGCAGAATTTCGATTCTCTTTCGTTCACCGATTTCTCGCAGTATTTACAAATACGTACATGCACAAATGAGAAAATTTATGTGATGGGGGATAGAATGAGAAATAAACATGGATTTTCAAACATCGTTGCAGCCGTAGGGAAAGACGCGGAAGAAAATTATGGCCGAAATGGCCAATGGGTGGGCTCTCGATTGTCGTAATAAAGATCTCGGAAATAATAACCGTCCGTTTCCCTTCAGACCGTTTCTTTCCTAGTTTCTAAGGAAACTACCGAGCGGAAGTTCGGACCTACCAATCACGTATATCTCGAGAAAACATTTTGTACTTGTGGTACAAAAGATCCAATTTCGATTCATTTCTATACTCTTGATGCGTTACTAATTTTAAATTTCATTAGAAAACATTCGTAAATTTTGAGTCTTAATTAAATGGATATTTTGCCAAAAAAAAAGTTAAGGAACGAATTTACAAAAAAGATTATGTAAATCAATAATACAAGATTTTAATTTTTGATCGTTCTCCATAAAACTGTTATTTATAGATCTGTTTAATTTACTTTCACAACAATCTTTGACTGAAGCTTGAGAAACAAAAACAAAATTGATATTTTTAATTAAATAAAAAATTGATTGATTTAATGTAACTTTGCGTTCATTAATTTGTTGTTGCATTGCAGTTCTTAAACAGTTCTTAAATCTCGAGATCTCGCGATTATTCTTAATAGCTCGGGAGAGAATTGAGTTCCCAGGACGCGTCTTAGCGAAAGCTAATAAAACGTAATAACGCAAAAAGCCGCGATCGCGATATGACTTTCAAGTAGCGGTCCAAAAAGGCCACGGCTCGATCGCTGGATCCTGAACAAACACGGCGGCGACCGCCGATACGTCGGATCCTCCTTTATAGGCACGTCGCATAGATGCATTCTTAGCGCGTCCACCAAGTGCGCGTGCAGTGCGTGTGTTAGTGGGCGTTTATCTCTCGCGGCGAAGACGAACCGATGATGACGATGCGAATTCGGCCGCCGTCAGTCCGACTTTCCTCTCCTACCAATTTCACGGCAGGTTAACCGCCACCACGGTAGGACAATGTTTTATCCACCTCGTATAATACGCATTACGCACGATGCGTGTCGCATCGCTGGCTCGGGCCTGGCGCGCGGTCACGCTTATTTGTATTTTTAATAAGTTCATTTCGTGCCCGTAGCCGATACGCGCGGCCTTTCTTCCTGCAAGTAACGCAACTTTCGATCCGAGCCCCCCGAAACGAAAAGGAGAATCCGTTGCGAGATTCTCGTTTGTTAACGAACGATCTCATTAGTCCTTACGGACATTCCGCGGCTCTCGGAATATCTCCGAATCGACAAGTCGGCCTCGATTTCGACTCGACTGTCCTGAAAACGTCAGCCGGCGTACCTTCTTTATCGTTTTGATTATTTTGTATAATAGTGTAAATCCGTGAAACGTAATTCGCGTCGTATTGAACAGCTTTTACACGAATCACGACTCAAATAACATTATGATAATTAATTGAATTATCTTAACGCTTCGATTTTCGTGGCATTTCTGATAAATAAACATCAGACGCCTCTCGTTCCAGGCATTCCCGGAGTAAAATCGAATTCGCCGGTTATACCGTTGAACGGCCGCGATAACCTCGCGAATTCCGACAACCTTATCTTCCGCTGATCTCTCCTCCCCCCCTAAAAAAAGCACGAAGAATTCTTTGATGCCCTCGATGCCATCAAGAATTAACTTGCGTTCGTTGCATTTTGTGCTAAAGCCGAATTTACACAGTCTATTTTCGAGGAGAGATTATAATTGCACTGAGAGAAATGTTTTGTATTATGAACCAAAAGTTTTGTTGATATATGCTCAAGAAATTTATTTAGTAAACAAATATGTTATTTGCTTATATCTTGTTAAGTCGTTTTGGTTTAGAGAAAAAAAAGTTAAGGAACGAATTTACAAAAAAGATTATGTAAATCAATAATACAAGATTTTAATTTTTGATTGTTCTCCATAAAACTGTTATTTATAGATCTGTTTAATTTACTTTCACAACAATCTTAGAGAACAAAACAGAATTGTTTAGAGAACGACTTAACAAGATATAAGCAAATAACATTTTTGTTTACAGCAATTAAATAAATTTCTTGAGCATATATCAACAAAACTTTTGGTTCAATAATACAAAACATTTCTCTCAGTGTGATATCACTGTCTTTCGCTCGGAAATTATATCAATTTATATAACAAATTGCAAGCTTCGATATTTGGATATTTAATCTAAATCATTTAAACAATCGCTCTCTTTACATTTCTTTCATACACTGAGAGAAAATATAGTTATAATACGAAATATGATTAATCTAACTATATGCGTCATTATGTTAACCAAAATTATCATTAGAAATATTAGAGAATTGTGGTTGGGTCGAAAGGTAACTACATATTTTTCTTTCAGTGTATCGTGCCATTCATTTGGGAATTCATGCGTACGCATTCGCTTTAAGACTCGCTCGAACGACGCCTGCATTATGCGTATCTCGCGGCCCGATAACGTTAATTATATTTAACGATGTGATAATTACGCGAAGCCGGGTGCGCGCACTCGCGGAGGAGTTGGATCGCGAGCCGAGGACCCCCCCGACATTTTTTTCATACTTATCGTAACGCATAAGGTTTGCCGGCTCGTTATTACGAGATTATCATGCGCGTAAAAGTTAATGCCTTGTTCGCGGCCAAGAATGCGAGCGCTTTCTTCCTCGTATTCGTTGTTTAAAGCAATATTGTAATTACCTCGTTACATTTGATTACTTAACTGCTATAACGGACCTCTGCCATTATCGTTTCTTCGTCTATAATTGCCGTCAATTGGTTCAAGTGTGATCCCGTTTAATTCGTAAGCCTTATCTGCACGTGTCATGTATTTCTATTTTTACAGTACTTTAAGTGCGCCGTTTATTTCTAATTTTACGGCGATAGTCGGGAATATGAGGTGCCTCTAATAGGAGTAAACCGAAAGTTACAATGTCAGATATTGAAACAAATGGTTGCTAATAAGGAATTTAAAAAAAAATGTTTACTACTTTGTATTATGAATGTACAGGCTGGCTGACTCACCGAGCCTTTTATTACAAAAGTATCTCATTAAAAGTAGTTTATTAAAGCGTACCTCTGACCCAAGGCTGTCTAGTGAAAAACGAGGTCTTTCTTCATCAGTCTCCTTCGCTTTACGTCTGCGAACTACGAATACGCAACAGGTATTCGCATTTCGTAAAAACGTCTTTATAGATATAATGTTATCGAAAATGGAAAAGTAAGTAATTTCTTATCGAACGCGAGCGAACGCTGCCGCGGGGGTTAGCGGGGCTGGTGATCGGACGAAGGTCGCACCCGGTAGACGCTGGGGATTCCACCGACAATTCTCGGATCGAGCGCATCGTTCTCCGGTGCGGTCGGTTCGCCGATCGACGATTCCTTTGCCGAATCATTTTCGACGCCTAATTCCCCAATTTGAATTTGCGCGAGCATGCGCACGAAATCACCCTTTGGCTCTCTCTCCCGGCAATCAAGCGGAAATGGACGCTCGATCGTTCGATCTCTCTGCGAGCCCTTCCTTCCTCTTCTTGTTGCGATACCCCCCTTCGTCTCTCTTTCTCGCTCTCCCAGCCTGTTCCCCACGCATTGTTCTCTTTCTCGAGCTCGACCCCGATCATCTCTAGAGAATATGTATAGGGTGGCGCACAGCTCTGTAGACAAAAATAATCAAGTGTGATTGCTCGTAATGACGGGACTAAGTTGTCCAGCTTAACAAATGATAGTCCCGCGAGCGGAGGGAATGAGAGGGGCCAGGAGGAATGAGGAGGGATCGCGCAGGCGTAGGGAAAGGGGGAACGGGCTGGTTCCATTCGCAACCTCCTCAGGCCAGATCGGTAATCGATCCGATCCGCATGGAAAACGACGCTGAGATACGCGGGTTTCTTATTAATAGGCAGCCGCTTCCTTTTCGGGTCTCGGACGGGTCTCGTATCATCACGTCCCCGGATCTAAACGTCGATCCCTCGGATCCACGATCGAGAAGTCGGCGCGGCGAGTCCCTTCTCCTTCCTTCCCTCGCCGCCGCGATCTCTTCGCCTTCGTAAATCGCGATCGTTTAACAATTACAGAAATCCCACGACACATCTTCATCGCGGGGACACAAATTGCCCCGCGCTACGGGGAAAAGAATTAAGCTCCGTCCGCAGATCGCGTTAATTGCGCAAATGCGTAAGAAAATAATCGGTTTCCGCAATTCTTGCACTTCTCCTCTAACCGCGCCGGACCCCTCGACGCCGAAGGACGGAGGACTTTGTAAGTCTATTAAGAATATCTGGGGAGAAAGAGAGGGAAGACAAGGTGGATGTAACTGGAGGAGTAACAGGCGGCTACCGTCTACGGCGGTCTTAATGAAGGAGAACAGAGGGCGTGCTCGGGTGCACCGGCCAGTAAGCAATGTATCCAAACCTGTAATTATGTAGCTCGCTATACATCTCGTCCATAACGGTTATTAACAGGGACCTGACGTCTTTCGCCTCTCTTTCTCCCTCTCTCTCTCTCTCTCTCGGCGGACTTTTATCGTTCTACTTCGCTGCGCTTGCGGGACATTGCCTTCACCAATGTCGCGCTTAAAAACGTCCACCTTATTCCTCGGCTCGTCGCTTTTCGATTAGAGAGCTTGGTCATAGGCGCGAACTTTTCGGAATTAACGTCTACGATCAGCACGTTGACTTTTTTCACGTCGTATATATTCGCGTACGTGTATAGGTGGTTGCAACGAGGTATATCAATAGGTCCGATCTTCCCGCCCGGATGGCAAGAGGCGGATGGTATCGCGACATAACGAGAGACCATGCGGTCGGAAGAGGAACGATCGGTACGTGCGGGAAAACATCTGCTACATCGCGGTGTTTTCCTGACGCACGTGTGCCTAATCGTGTGAAAGGAAACGAGCTACACCCTCACCGTACGATATCCACCTGTATCGTCCGCTTCGCGGCTCGAATATACATATACGGGACGAATTTTTTTACACAGTATACTTCTAGATTCTTTCTTTGTTTCCTTCTCGCAATTTCTTTCGCCTGTGGATTTCCTTTGGAACCCGTAAGCACACTGAGAGAAAAATATAGTTACTTTTGGCCTCAACCACAATTTTATAATATTTCTAACAATAAGTATGATTAACTTAACTATCTGCATCATTATGTTAACCATAATTATCATTAGAAATATTATAAAACTGTGGTTGAGGTAAAAAAATAACTATATTTTTCTCTCAGTGCAATTTTACCCGAGCGAAGATCTTAGGACTTTTTTTTCTTTAATCACTAATGATTTTTTAACACACTATTTAAATTATTTCTTATCCCTTCATTTCGCTGTTTTATAAGTATATCAGGAATATAACGGCAGTACAAATTTATTTAAAAGTATTTTTTATTTTTTAAAACAAAAGGAAGGAGAAAGAGGGAATGAGAAAATGACGATAAAAGCATGACGATGTAACAAAATGAACGGCAGTATACAATCCGTGATTTACGCGACTGGCGAATGATGCGAAATGTTTGATAAAACATCGCCGAATAAATTCCAGGATCGTAAAGACACCTCGGCTGATTCTGCGCCCGACAATAAACACTCAATGTTGCTCAGGCAGCTGGCAAGTCGCTCCGCGCGTAATTTCACCCGTGGTAATGATCGTTTACGACCAATCAGAATCGCGTTAAGGTCTATTACGAGCTCACTGGTGAGCGGTGACAATCGCGAGAAAAGCGCGCACGGTAACGAGCCTCGCTGGCGATTAATTCGCGTGTGATGATACCACACTCTGCGTCGACGGCAACTCCTTTCGCTCAATGCTGTGAATCGTAAGGTAAATGATGATAAAGGCGATAAATTCATCACGCGTAAGCTCTGACGAGACTTTTCGTCGATGAAACACCGTCATTATGGGCGATCGCTTACCTTGTAAACCTTTACGGAATTCAGTGGATGTAAGCGGTTCATAAATGGTACTATTGATTATTAGCGAGGCACCCGTCACAGTCTGTTATGCGCGCATTTATTCGCAATAAGATTCCTCCATTCCTTAACATGAAATATTGAAGCGATTGTGAAGGTAGGACGTAATAATTGTAATATCATTTATTGATGGTCTAAAACTGACCCTCTAAGGTCGCGTACATAACTGTAGAATAAATTGAGCGATACAAGAACTTAAGCTGCGATATAACAAGAAAATAAAGTTCAGATTACGGAACAAAATTCTGTCGCAAGAATAAAACGATAAAAGAGAGACAGGTATGGAATGTTTCATGTTCATCGCAATGCACAAAAGAATTCAAATAAATGAATACTATATCGGAAAAGGGATAATTTCATAAGGATAAAACACTGCATAAAAATCAACAGATTTCTTACCAACAGTCAGTCAGATTATAAATTTGCAAATTATCAGTATTAATATTTTTATTATTAATATCAATATAATTCAGTGTACTTTTATGGATTTTATTCCGGCAGTCTGTGCATTTCCAAGTCCCGTTGAATCAAGCAACGCTTATAATCCGCCGCTATATTCCGATCCATAGCCAGGAAACCGCTAACGCATAAACACATAATTTGAAGTTACACGGGATATCGATTCCTGCATACATCCCGTACGTCGTTCGATCTGCGCGCGTATAATAACAAATTTCTCGAAACAGGTTTCGAACTTTCGCAAACGCGAACGAAACTCTTGAGGCGCCAAATAACCGTTTAAATATGATAATGTACTCTCCTCCACTGACGGAGAACATAAGAGGGTGATCTGTAAAATATAAAATACGACGTGATATATTTACTCAAATGCGTTTAGATGCATATGCATTTATGCAAATTCGCGGATGGATTTACGTGCTTGTTTATACATTTCGAGTTGTTGCACCGCGTTTGAGCATTCGTTTCGCTGTTAGCCATACCGACACATTTCATATCTCACGCACTAATAAGAAACTTTGTATTACAAAAACAGTAAATTGCGTATACGAACGAATCGGAAACTAATAATCTGATGAAAACTAGCATCTTTTCTTTCTATACTATGCATAATTTTAACTATGTATAAATTTCGGCATTTAAGAGACTGCCATTTTAGTAATGCTATTTCAATAAATAGCGATATTTATTTATTTTATTTTATCAACTGTTTTTTATGAATGTGAATCTCTTCTAATCACTCTATATTTTCGCAAACAAAATTACACTATTTTTGAAAAATTCAACAATTTAAACTTGGCATTTTTAATTGGAATTTAAATGTTATAATTTAATTTCTTCTGCACATGTTTTCAGGTTTTTTTTTTATTTTATCAAATATTATTAATTATCTCTACGATTTGTTTGTAGTTTCAAATTAATTCGCAAAAATTTTTATCGAAATTTTTGATAAAATAGCATCAATCATCAATTACAAACTTAAAAATTAAGCACAATAAAATTGAACAAACGTTTCGTTCGTATACATTGTGAATGATTTACGAGACTGTTCGCGGGTCTCAAGATTGCGGAGGCGTTCTGGCGAGGTCGCAAATTTGGTCCCCTGGCTGGCTAATGATGGCCGAGGACGCACGACGAAGAAACCGGGACCGGAAACCGCGGCCAACTAATTTCACGATATAAAAAGAAGGCCGGAGTTAGTCTGCCCAACGTAGACAAAGAACAGCCGACCTGTCATCCGCCGCTAATCTAATGTTCCTCGGTGTGAGTGCGGACTCATTGAAGAGTGTCCAGGAGAGACGAGAGAATCGGTTCTGCTCTTGCATCTGAGAGGCTGAAAAGTTTTGTCGCGTATACTGTCGATAAAACGTGAACGAACGCCACGAAAAAAATTTATCCCGCCGTTATTTTCATATTAGTTTATTCAATTCAAAATCAAATAAGATTTTGTCTGTTATTTAGAAAGTGTTATAAGTGAATCAAACGGAACATTTTTTGTGCAAAGAGTAAACCGTACTTTCTCTACGACAAAGCAGATCAGTCTTTCTCTTAATGATAATTTGCGAAAAATATGCGTGCATAATGTCATTGTTATCTGTTCGATACGTTTTGCATTTTTTTTTTTTTAAATAGCTCGTACATCTTTTGATTTTATTTCATTATTTGAAATAGTTGGCACATTACGATCGTACTTTGTACGAGAGTGTTCTATTACGTACCGACGCGAAGGCGCAGGAAGAGGACGCGAAGCGGGGATAGCAAGCTTTTATTTTTTTCATCTCTCTGCATCTCGCTCCCCGACCGTAGTCGCAAAGTCGGCGCAAAAAACAGGCAGTTACCTAATGAGCGGCAATTGAGTGGCGACCAATTACAGGAGGGGCCGGACCGACGCATAAGATGCAACCGTCCAATGAGCACTGTTCAGCATCTCTGCCCTTTCAGCGTCTCCTTCTCCTCCCNGCCGCCGCGCCGCGCCGCGCCGGTGCAACTTCTCTCGCGGCGCGAAGGGAAAGGAGACGCGGAGGAAAGGAAGAGAGAGAAAGAGCGGAAAGGAGCGCGCGTGTCGTTTTCGTCTCGTTCGCCGGCATTAGAACAAAAGCGGTACCGGAAATTGCCGGTCCTCCGAACGGAATGGAAGGGTCATGCCGAATGAGACACGAAAGTATCGGGAAGGTTATTGGAAAGGTACAGAAATATATCTGACAATGAGATACCGCAATTTCTCTGTACCAGTAACGATAGCTTTCAATCTTCCAACAATTTTAAAAAATTTAAGAGACGTTTTAGCGTTAGAGATCTCATTAGATTAAATTTTTTTTCTATCATTATAAGAAAATACAGAGAGAAGAAGAGTTCGAGATATCGAGACATTATTTTCATTTTTTTTATTCCGGCAAAATTTTTTATTTATGTTAACTCGTTTCCATGAACATTTTTATTTATGTTAACTCGTTTGAATGATCCATGTATTTCTATTTAAACTTAATATTTAACAATGGTTTCTCTTTAACGTTTATGATTTATATTAAAAAATGTATATAATTTTTTACTTCGATCTTAATAAACAATGGATCGCGATATCGCGTGATCGATCACAGCCCTTCATACCTAGATTTATCCTTGCTGGTCCGAGGTAATAATGATAATCCAATAACGAGACAACCGTTGATTGCTTTTTTTCGTGCATTGTAATGAACCGCGCGGCTTGTAAAACAACGATAGCCTTTATCGCGCCTACCAACCGAGGGGAAACTCATAAAGCCCAGGGCCATACCTCGTTTGGTCCTGTTTACCGCAGGTGAAAGGGTTGTTTTAAACGCGAGCGATTCTGTTTTGACGCAGCTTCGAGAGATAACGCTAGATGAAGGATAACGCGCGATAAGTAACTCCGCCGTTAAACTTTAAATATTCATTTACATAGGGTGGTTTATCTTCAGCCTCGCGGACAGCTTGAAGCGTACTTTTATACTTCCTCGCCGCTCGGCGCCGCGTTGCACGTGCGAGCGTCGCATTGAAAATTATTAATTTCTTGCGTGGCGAGGGGGAAACTTTGAGACGGGAAAAAAATTATCGTTACGTAAACGACTTTATCTGCCGCGTGGCGGACACAATATACTCGTGAATCGAAAGATCTGGCTTGTTCGGAGTGGCCGTGGTTCGAAAAAAGATTGGGCCACCGAGAAAAGTCGAGTCACTAATGGCGTTAATTCTTCAACGCGTAATAGCTTGATAGGCGTCTCCGATATCTCGTTTCGGGGGGGGAGAGGTGCACGGAGCGAGGGGGAGGACGAGAGGGAACGGGCTGGGTCACGAAAACCATCAACTGACCATTGTCCTCCGAGTGTTTCGCCGTGAAACGCCATTGTGGCGCTCGCGGACCCGACAAAAACACACCGTCGAGCTGCCAACGCGCCTCATTTTGTTAACGTCTCTATTTTTCAGGCGATCGCCGAGACGCTCCGGTAACGATATAACCGAATGAAAGCCACGTGAACTCAATAATGCCCGATCGATCCGCGTCGAATCCGCGTTATACAGCCGAGTATCGTAAAACACGGACGCGGCGTTTCGCAGATTGGTCCACGGAAACGCGGTATAATTTCAGAGTCTGACCCCTCTCTCTCTCTCTCTCTCTCTCTCTCTCTCTCTCTCTCTCTCTCTCTCTGAGGCGAGAGAAAAAAAAAGAAAGAAAGGCAGAGAGCGGTTACGCGCGATGAAATAAAATTGCTACACAATACCCATAAAGACGTAGGCGGCATAACTCCTAACAATTGAATGTCTTGAATGTCTTTTAATTAAAATCCATTTTTGCAGAATCACGCGGGGTTTGCGGTTGTGAGGGGGGAATATAAAACAGTATTTAATGAAATACAAACATTTCGCTTTACTGTTAGCTGACGGTGAATCGCACGATAATAATACCGACGGTTAAATTTGTATCCATCGCCAATCGTGACGGCGAATTTTCGCTTCATTTGTAGCGGAAAGAGATTGTGTTCGCCATTCTCTCTCTTTCTCCCTTTCTTTGTCTCTCTCTCTCTCTCTGTCTGCCATAAATTCTTAGTCTTTAATTAAAGAACCTGCATGTCAAACGCGTACGCTTGACCGCGCGCGTTGCGACTAAAAATCGTAATTTACGCCTCGGGGCGCTCGCGGATGCCGCAATTACAGCATCGCGCATTGACGATTTTATTGACTGCGCAACGTCGAGTGGTACTAACAAAGTAAGCATGCGACGCGACGTGCTCGCATCGCGTCCGCGCATTATTTCCGTGTATTTATGTGTGCGTGCGCTCACGGCCGCGACGACCATTAGACGAGAGGTAATAATGTTTAATTGCATTTTACGACATCCCCGTTTTGCTGTTAATTGTAATTGCCGGCCGTCGAACATGGCGGTGCCGCGCCGGTTTAGCATACATAGTATTACCGTTTACGATAAGACGATCCACCACGCTTGCGGCTGATACGGCGTAAACGTAAATCGCCTTCTTTCTCTCCCCTGCGATATTCGACATTCGCAATGCAGGCTTGAGCGATGAGCTCGGTATTGCGCTCATCGCATCGCTGATCGTTAATCAAGCGGATTATAAAATCCATGAAATTGCTGCTTAGAAATGAAAAGACAGAGAAAAGACGCAAAACTTTTAAGTAAACGTAAAAAGGAAACAAAAAGGAGGAAATTAGTAATAATAACATAAAAGATAAAATATATACTACAAATTAAAAAATATTTAAATGGCAGAGATAAAACGTTGCGCAAAGAAATTTGATGGAATAAATATAAACCATTTTGAAGGATTGTAGAGTATTGTCGTTATTTAATATAATTTTATTTATACTTGAAAGAATTATCAAGTTAAAACTTTCCGTTTTCAAGTTTAATACGTTACTTTCTAGTAATATTTTAATATCTCCTAATCTATAATATTTAATATTATGTCGGAATTATTTTATTGGCTCAAGAGAGGAGTTTGACATTGACTTCACAGGCTGGAAAAGCGATCTCGAACACGTCCGCGAATGATATTACCGAACCCATAAACGTCGACGTTTACGACGTCTCGCGCAAATTTCGCGGCGTCTCGCGGGATTTTGCTCTAATCAAGTCGCGTTATAAATTGGCCGCGGAGGCCCGCGACTTTACTACGCGACGGATCAACTTTTTTTTTTCAAGAACCGTCCGCTATCGCCGATCGTTAAATGCCAAGTGGACAAGTTTTATCTATCGTGTATCGGGAAACGAGAGAAAACGATCTCAATAGAGCCGCGTCACTGTAAATTAATTCGTGCTCGAAATCAGCGCGGATGAGGTAGAACGATGATGGTATAGCGAGAGTTTTGATTAGCTGATTTCTATGAAACAGCGGAATGTTAATAACTGTATCTTTTTTCCTCTCTAAATATGGGAATACTTTATTTATTCTATTTTTTTATTTAGGCTGTTTTGCACTGTTTTCTCTCGTTCTTTCACCATTACTTATTACGCCAAACATTTAGATAAGAAAATATTTCATAATTAGCCTCTATAATATATATTTTTTTCTCTCTTATCTCAAAGAGATCTAAAGAATATGACTCGTTTGTTTGTAAAAATTTTATTCAAATGTAAATTGTACTTGAATTATTATTTTATTATAATACCAATGTTTTTTTATGATCTTGGGCATCGCGAATCGTTTATCATATTTATCCATTATAATTGGTTCGATAATCATTGGCCATTCGTTAGTTTTTACTGATAATTTCGACATTTTCCGAAAAAAGCTCGGATAATTCGCGTTGCGCTTCGATCGTTCGATTGAATCGACAAGCTTTAAGTTTCGCGGCTCGTTATTACGAGTTAGTCACGGTGACTAATTCTCCCCGCTTGCAACAGATAATCGACCAGATCCCTCAACAGATGCATATAATAAGTCGTAATATTTGCGGATCAACGAGAATCGGGAAAGCGTGAAATGCAATATCGCGTTAACCTTGGCATACCTTTATTCTTTGTACTTTTATTCCCAAGAAAGTTGGTATGATTGAATTAAAGAATACTTCGAAACAAGACATATTTAAATACTAACTAACGAAAAGATCTTACACATATTCTAATATCGTCTTAAGATATCATTTAAATAAAGTGTTATTTTATAGCATTAGTTGTAAGTTGGAATTAATTAATTTTGAGCATTTTTAAATAATATTAATTTATTAATGTTCTTTAATTAAAATTAATTAAAAATTTTATTATTGTTTTAAATTACAAACTTTCACGAAGAAAACATAGAGTATGCGTATATAATCATAAGATTTATCTGTGAGCAAAAAATGTGTCAAAGTAAAGTAAAGGCTAAATAATAAGACGATAAACCGTTAACCGTTAACACAGCGTGGTCGGTAAACAGCTGAACTACTTTGTAGATGAGACTGCATCGCAGCCGGCATAAAGAACTCTCTAGACAAAGCACCGACGATGTATAGTCGTAGCTTGACACTTATTAGATTGTTAAAGGTACCAGAGCGAGACGCACGCTCGGGTATGAAAATGCATAGTCACGTGCGTGAAGTTCACAGAATTTCTTGGTTACAAATCGTTACAGTTTTAGGAGATGGCTGTCTGATAATTCAGTAATTATACGATGGTTAAATGAAAAAAATAATATTTCTTTATTTATTTTTGTTCTTCATCCCATTAGTGTCGACTCTTATTTCTTCGGGAATTTTCTTACTAAGGGACTTTAGCATTTAAGTGATAATTAATTAATCCACAGCATTGCAGATAAAATAAATTATGTGTATTTTTTTTAATAATTATATAAATTTTTATATTAGAAATTTTCATAACTTACAAGGAGAAGTTCATATTTGTCAGTTTTTGTGGAGCAATCTGATAAAATCGTTTTCGTATTTCATATAAATGAAAACGATAAACGCAAGTTATTTAATCATTCTTATCTAAGAGACAGTGATAAATGGTTTACAAAAGATTCAGTTCACTTAAATGCAAACTGCAGAGATAATATAGTAACAGAAATAGAACTACAATTCGATAGTTCCAAATAATCGTGTTTACAGTAGCCGTGAAATTAAATTGTGGCTGCATAATATAGCGAAACTACGATTTACAATAAATTATCTACTTGCGTTTATCAGTGAATGTTATTATTTACGGTCATGTACATTGATAAGATGATACTCTCTGATTGACGTGAAAATACGAGATAAAATATTCCCGAAGCGGTGTTTTCTCCTCCTAAACCGCAGTGGCATCGCGAGCGATCGAGGGGATGCCCTTTCGTACGGAAGTCATGAGCGGATTACCGGCGCTTACGCCAATGCATGCGCCGATAAGAACGCGCGATGCGTGCTAATTACGATTACGTTGCGTTTATATTATCGGACCGGGTCTGATTAAAACATTTCATTAAAACTTCCACGGAAACGTTTTCCTCCTGCCAACAAATTGCCCGTCGTTAGAGCGCCCGGCCAATTCGCCACGGCTCTCACCGTAATTACTTCGTTAGTGCGCCATTTTTGCGTCCCTCCTCGGACCCGCGGGATGGACCGCGGTCTGTACATTGCGAAATCGCACTTCGTGTCCCTCGAATTCGCGCGCCGAGACGCGCGCGGGGATCTTTTTTTTTTTCCTTACGGCGTAATTACGCGCAGCGTCAAGATTTTATTGCGTCCGCGAGATTCCGGAGCATTCTCAAGATGATGTGTACTTGTGCTTATCCCGAAACGAGATTGCACGCTCGGCTTAAGTTGCTTACAATCTTCCTGCGAAGTATGGCTCGGGAATTTACCTGTACTGTAAGCTATCCTAAAATCACTGAACGACGCATTAAGAGCAGCGTGATAGAAAGTACAGATAGAAGGAATGTTTTCTTTTCTTTTTTCGTCATTTGATAAGATTTACCTTTGTCACCTCTCATTTTGTTAGATGCAACAACTTGGCTCGAACGAACAATAACATTTTCTTATCTCGCTCTTTACATAATTTATTTCAGATATTTTCTTTCATTTCTCCTCTTGAATTATAGATACCACTATCGTACGTTTGTATACTTCACATACGTTTATCGGACATTTAACAAACAATTACAAAATAAAAAAATGAAAGACAGCAGGCCGAGTAAAACCAGAGGTTGGATATCTTTTCGTGAAACCCAAACGAGGAGGGAGACGATCGCGCGAAAGTCGACCGTTCCTACGTTCGCGGCGGGCTTGAGATCGCGGGCTACGCCAGTGAGATTGCGTGCCGGCGAGCTCGTAGAACCGAGTACGCCACTGTGATATATGCTAATTGCAATTACACCGCGTGTACGCTATCGGGCCCGGTGCTCGGTGCTCCGCGTGACGAGCCACGGAGTTGCGCCAACTTTGCGCTAACTTACTAAACTCAAATTTAACTGGATCTCATTTGCCTCCACTTGTTCGAGCCGCAACGGCCTGTACCTAGTCAGGCAGGTAGTTCCACCTGGAATTGAATTATACCGCCGTGCCGAGACAGCTCGCGCGGACGCACGCGCACGTGTGTCCGTGCACATTCACATGGGCCGCGCGCGCGCGCGCGTGTGTGTGTGTGTGCGCGCGCGCGCGGCGCCGATTGTATATCTTCGCGTGCCAGGCCATGCGAAATCGGGGAAAGCGTTTGTTGAAAGAAACAAATTACCGGCGCGAGTTCTAAAATGATATTTCACGAAGGAAGAAGGAGAAAGAGGGAGAATATTCCTGTTCCTGCGGACAGAAGCGGCGTTACGAGAGGATTATTAATCTGCCTGCGCGACTGCGAGAGCCTTTCGACGTTCGGAGGTTCGGAAAATCGCGACCATTACTCGACGAGGAATAAGCGCCGTTACGAATGTGCTTTAGATACCTCTCCAGATATTAGATACTGTCTTAAACACCCGACGTGTTAAAATTCCGACCGACGTGGAGTTAAACAAGGCAAATATTCCGAAGGAGAGAAAGTTCCGCGTTACACGTGATGAGAAATAATAATCATTATAATAATATGTATCATTATAATAATAATCATTATAATAATAAAATGAGAAATAATAATCACGACATTCGCGTAATCAGTTTTAATTACATCCGCACAGATCCAAAGGCTGATTAAATTGACCGAAATGTCCATTATTCATGTCCACGCGATGGACCGATTAAATTAGCCACGTGGCACGCGAAAAATGCGCACGACGTCGCCGATCGACGGTCGTCGAAGGAATCGCCGATCGAATCGCCGAGCGTAACTTTCACGGGTGCACAAAATTGCGCGGCGAAACGTCAAATTAAAACGCGCTGGTAAATGAAGACGTGATTAATTAGTACGAATCGGTTTCTTTCGCCGCGATCGTTCGCGTGCGGCTCTCCGCTCGTCGCTCCGACTGACTTTTATAATAATATTCTTAATTACGAGCGACGGTGCGATTAAATTTATTCATTCGACGGAATTATTCCTGCCGGTTTATCGCATACCTCATCGACATTTTTGCATTACCACGCACGACGTTCGTGCCAGTCGCGCGTTAGGAAAACACACAATAATCAGGCTTATACCGAGCGACATTGTATCGATATAAAATCGACATCATAAAAATCAAATATTGTCGTAAAAATGTAATTCAAGATTTCTTCAAATCGCGCGATTCTTTCAGATAAATTTTTATCTGATTTATTAACAATACATATATCGTACGAATCTTTATTTGTTTCATTAAACTTTTCGAAATTACAGTGTTTATAAAATTGTATAGAATATAAAATATTTCTGTCAAACACTGAAAAAAAATCTGGTTAAAAACGGACGAATCGGAAAAATCTTGTAGGATTGATCAAACATTCTGGTTATTATAATAGAATTCAATTTAATAATTTAAACTTAATAATTTATAATAACCAGACTCCTATTATACAAGGTTTTCTAATTCATTCGTTTTCAACCAGAATTTTTTTCATTAAACGTTTTAATTGTGTGTTTTTGGCTAGTCAAAAATTTTCTCTCGTAAGAGAAAGTTCTTATGTAAGACTATATATTGTGCATTATGTTCGCCATTATCTTCCTATCTCTGATAAAAGAACGATAAAGACGTGACCAAGGGTCTATTATGTAAGATTAGTCGCGCGTTTTAGCGTTACAAAGGTAGTGGCACTCTTCCGTCTGAGATAGATTTTTAAGCGGAGGGAGCATTCGTCGCGGAATTGGGCTCTGCCATCGATGAGAAATAACTCTCCGTCCCGTTCTGTTGCCGTTTTACGCAGTTTCATTTAACGGACGGATAGGTTTTAGCGCACTACGCCGGTCGCTGCACCTAGTCATTACCGCAGACAATTAGACACGATGACGAGCGGCCGTTATTCTTTTTTACATTCTTTTAATAAAGGCAGTACAGTTTCAGAAACCTTAGCAACGTGACGACGGAGCGATAACTCGCCGTCGGCTAACGGTGACCGTTGCGAAAATCGAAATTGAATTTTTTTTTCCTTTTTACAAATCGCACTATTTATTTGCGAAACTTTGCGAGAGATAGGCAGGACGACAAATGGCAAGAAAACGCGTTATCTTAATTTTGCGAATAATTTGCCATGGTCGAATCGCGGAATAAATTCTTCCCGTTTCACTGCGGTCAGTCGTTGGACTTATGCTAATGCGAGGGGCATTGATAATGGACGAACGACGTCTAACGAGACGCGTCAGTGTATCTTATTTCGTTCGACGCTCACAAGCGTCGAGTTTCGAAATCGAAATCGTCTCGTACGCGTGTAAAAAGGAGTACGTTTCTTGAAAGGCAAATTCGTTTGATTAAAATTAATAAGGAGATACCGTGATTCCCATCCACCGTGCTTGAATTTACGCTAACCTTTGCTTCATTTCGTTAGTGTTCATCCATCTCTTTCGAGTAATTGCATTATAATTATTATCATAATTGTAATATTCTTTTATCGCCCAAAATATACATAAAAAAAAACGAAATATTATGGCACAAGTAAGAATAGAAATTTAATTATAAACTGTTTTTTTTTTTTTGTAGAAAATCTTTATCTTTGCAAAAACTTGAAGAATTACTGATGTGACGTTTATTCTCAAACGATACATAAAACTATTAAAGTCAGAAAGTTTTGCTGAAATTCAAGGGCAGCTATTTTAATGTACAATTTCTTTTACTCTTATTGATCGCAGGAATGGCGTTTATATTCCTCGCTCATGAGAGAAGTTTCACGTATGGTGACACGCAGAGCACATTACAATAATTATCTTACCGATTATCGACAAAAGGAAGAATGTAAGTAGGTGTTCCCATGTCGTACCAATTCCAAAGGTATGTCAGACTCGATCGGCATTCTCGATTATATCTCGTCAAGAAAATGAGAATTTTACGAATATTCGATTAATCGGCGGTATAATTACCTATACTTAATTGACCGTAAACTGGTGTTTTACGTTGACAAGATGACACAGCTTTCGTTACAATTTTCAGAAATACGAGTAAATAAAAATCAAAGACATACATGCAATTTTAATTATTACATCGTACTTTTAATTGCTTGAAGGTATTTAATCAATGAAATTATTAAATAAATTTAGTTTGACGTAATAAAAAATTGGAACGGCTAACAAGGTTTATATTAATATATATGTATGTTTAAAAAATTATAATGTTATATATACATATATACACTAATTATATTAAGTTTATATAGTGTATTATATTTTTTTTATATCAAACTCATCCATATTTTTAAAAATTTTCATATAATTTTATAAACATTAAATTTATGAAATTGTCTCTCTGCCTACCGGCGAAAATAACAATGTCACTGTCGTTCATTGCATCTTCCTGACGACGTAATGCAAAACGGGCACGACAGTTAGCGGTTTAGCATTCCCCGACTAATTAGTGACTCGTCACCGTGACACACGCTGGAGCAAGGCGCACTTTTATCGCGTCGCGACGAAAGAAAGCAGCGCGCCCATTGGAGTGCGAGCTTTTCGAGGGAACGGCCAGTAAATCATTATGAAATTATCTCCGTGCATAAAGTCGAGTCCATTTGGGCGTTTAAGTGGTCATCGCGTCGTAGCGCGATCCACGACGGACGGGTCAACTGGATCTGGTCCCTGCGACAACCGAGGAACATATCGTAATTTTATCGTTCGGAACAAATGACTCCGGTTACTTCCAATAGCTTCCTGCGAGACAAAACATGAGCCAGCAGGAAATAAAAGAGTGTTTAAAAAAAAAAATCTTATCTTAACAGCACAGTATGCTGAAACAATTAGGAATAATCATTTCTTTGCTCGTCGTTGCATTATTTCCATTTTAATGTACAATAAGGCCTGCGTTATACTATTTTTTTCTTGAATTCCTTTATTTTATTATTTTGCGATATCATAAAATGATTTCGTCTCGCTGTTCTAAGATACGATGGAAGAACCTTCAACCGCGACAAATAGCATCTGACGAAAGCAAGAACTCCTGTCACGCCCGGAACCAATTGCCAAATGATGAGGCGAACGCTGAACGCCGACTGTGTCACAGTCACGAGACGGTGACGATGCAAATGAAAGACAATCTAGATTGGCTTTTAATTGCTTTGCTAAGCCGACCCGATAATTACACGCTGTCAATCACGTTACAGATTGATCATTGATCGAACGGTTCGTGTTGTTGCTTTTCAGCGTTACCGTTATTGACGTTTCTAAGAAGAATCACACATTCCTGCATGTATTATTAAAAACGAAATTGGGGCTCAATGTACCAGTCATAGTTTGATTATTAAAACGAAATTTCTTATTAGTCTGTGAGATTCAATGCCTTTGAAATCCGATTGATTTGAGATCGGTATTGTTCTTCTGTTAGTTTTTCAGTCTCAGATGTATTAACTTTTTTAAAAAAAATTTTTAAAAAGATCAGATATTATCATGAGTAATTTTTTGTCATCGATTATATTTTTATTTTATAATCTTCTAGATTTGATCAAAACAGTATATATTTGTATCTTCTTGAACTTACTTTTCATCCTTTTTTAATTCTAGAAACTCTAAGATTGCATTGGTAGAAATGGACATTAGCGATTCAACGTCCCGTTAACTGCACTGAGAGAAATGTATTATGAACCAAAAGTTTTGTTGATACATGCTCAAGAAATTTATTTAGTTGCTGTAAACAAATATGTTATTTGTTTATATCTTGTTAAGTCGTTTTGGTTTAGAGAACAAAACAGATTTGTTTAGAGAACAAAACTGTTTTGTTCTCTAAACCAAAACGACTTAACAAGATACAAGCAAATAACATATTTGTTTACAGCAACTANATAAATTTCTTGAGCATATATCAACAAAACTTTTGGTTCATAATACAAAACATTTCTCTCAGTGTGGGAGATGCAATAATTTTCACCGAAGAACACGTAGAATAATGTTGTGATCTGTCGAAACGCTATCAACACGCGTCTCTCATGCCCGATAATCGCGATTCGCGTCCGTCCGTACGCGTGCAAATAGATTCGTAAAGCAGCGGCGCGTATCGCACGCCGCATCTCACGTGCACGCGGGGCACTATGCCACGGCGCGGATGCACGCATCGCACGCGCGAGCGTGCACGCATACATCGCGCGGGCGGAGCCGCCGCGATCGGCCCCTTTGAATCCCCCTGCGTGCTCGCGTAACTCGCGTAGCCGGTGCGCTCTGCGCGGCGCACACGCCGCGCACCGCATTCTCGTTACACGACGCTTCAGACTGAGGACCCCGATAACGATAATTAATGTTGCCCCGCGTTGATTATCCCGCACGCGATACACGTCCGCCCCCTCTTTCATCGTCTGCGCTCTCTCTTTCTCTCTCTTTTGTTTCTAATTTGCGCTTTTTCTTCCCGATACCGTGCTACCGTCTTCCACGGCATGTTACTTTATCCTCATTTGCCACTCTCGGCTGAAATGCACTCGGTGGGGTGGAAATTTATCGTAATTGGTTATCGATGTCCATAAAAATAATCGATAAGTGTGTTTCTCTGGTTACGTAAAGAATGTAGATATATGGGCTTATCGGATTTTATTCCATTCGGCGCTCAGATTATCAGATCACTGTGCAGTTCTCACAAGATAGCAGCAAGGATTCAAAACATTAGATTAATTAGAATGTCTCTTGTAAACCTTGCAATTTAATGAACAATATATAAATAACTTGAGAAATTATTGTAGGCATTAGTAATTTTAAACCTTGATTGCTGATTACAATTTCGAGAGAATTTTTTTTTACACCGCGAGAGAAATTTATTTTTTAAATTCTGCGAGCGTGGCATCCTCGAGGAGCCGAGGATTCGTGGAAGAATCGCGCGACACCGAGATCGGCCAGAGCACCGAGATAAGAAACGACTAGTCGGCCATTGAGGTCGCGAAGGATATTGGAGAGATATTTGTTATTAACAAGGCGACGCCGCGCCGAGACGTTACGATAAGTGTATCCGATGAGTGCCTCGGAAATCCAAATCGGACGAGCTGCCGCGGCGTTGTTTCTCCGTTTCGTCGTCGCGCCCCGTCGATGCGAAATTAATCATGCGAGCCGAGTTCGGGGAATCCATTAAGGCCGAGTTCGGCGACCCGGCAGGACATAACCATATTGGCTGATATCGTCATTAAGAATCTTAACACGAGGCTCTCGCGGTATGGCACTCATCAAGTGCGATTGTACGTCCCCCGAAATGAGGATAAATCAAGACCACCCACTTTTTTTTTTCTTCAAGGCTCTTTCAAGGTAAGTGGAAGTGCGCGAGCGAGTTATCTTTCATCTTCTGACATCATGCGTTAGTGGGCAAAATAATTAATTCGTAGATACACGCGTGTAGAAATAATAAATTTGATTTTATCAGAATAATCTTATTTTTATTCTAAAGTATTTATATCAATTATTCAATATCATTACAGTTTTTGATCGGCACCTACATAATTTTCAGCGACGACCTGATGGTCACAAGTAAGTGTTATCGAATTTTTTTTTTTTAAGACGATTGTAAAAAGATAAATACTAGTTAATATAAAATTTTGAATTACTTAAATAGCTAGCAATGTAAAACGCGCAATTAATTTTTAATATACTATCTTTGAAAATATAATCTTATTTAATTGTATAATATATATTTTATCATTTATGCTTATAATAACGAAAACTTTATCATAATAAAAAATAAAACATATAGAACTCACTGAGCAAATAATATTTTAATCCACTCTTAAAGGCGTGTTAAATCGATACTCGAAAGTCTTGAAGTATTGTTGCCTCATTTCCGCGATGCTATCTGAGCCAAATATAGAACGTAATTAATCAATAAGACATGAAAATGTTTTGCTACTTTTTGCTTCACTTTTTAAAAAGTTACTTAATATTGGGCTATGGAGTCTCTCGTAACTTTTTAAAAACTAATTCAATAAATTAGTTTTAGAAGCAAAAATTAGCAAATAATTTTCATATCTTATTCGTTACGTTGTGATAATTTGGTTCAGATAGCTTAATAGCGCACGTCCACCACCACTAATGTTATACTAAAATGTTAGATGTAACGCTTTTGCGTTTTTCTACTTGAAATTATTCTCTGCTTTCTTTATATTTTCAAATATGATTCAGGACAAATATATCTTCAATTCGTTTTGCTCATTAAAATCTTTCCAATTTATATTTCAATTCTAACATAAAATACAGTTTCAAAATTATGAGGATGGCAATATCTACTGAGGATTAAATCATGGTGGATTGTTTCTAACACGGCAATATAGTAATTCACTCGGTCCGCTCGGTCTATATCGTCGAATTAAAATTCGAAAACCGTACTAAGTTGCTATGATTAACGTGAGGTGATTAATCGTGTTCGTTCGCTCGCGGTAATTGCTATCTGCGATCGGCGATCGCCTCCGCTCGTGCTGTTCTAAGTTTCGCGCGAAATGCTGCGCCTTGTCGATTCCTTTCGTGTAGATGTTACGTTGGTGGTCGATCGTTATATTAATTGTTTTCCCACTTCGGCGGAAGAAAAATACGTTTAATTTATCGAATCAGTGTGTCAAATTGCTTTGTTAGCGAAACAAACAGGATTATTCACGATTAACGAGTAATACGAAGAGATAATAATTTTATTGTTTCCTTATCATTGTTTTATCTTGATTTCAATATAATTCTACATGATTTATTTTATATATATATATATATATTATAAAATTCATTTAAATAAGACTTATTTCTTACGATCTTTATTTAAAATTTTAACATTTAAACTTTAAGCTTAATTTACTTTTAACTACAATTCGTTAAGTATTTCGCTTAAATGCATTATGTATCGGAAACAGATCGGCAACGCAAATATTTCAACCAATATAATATGTACATTTTGTTAACACAGTGGGAATACATTAACATTTGTTTTTATTTCTCCGTAGAAAATATACGTTAAAATAGCGTATTCTATTCTTTACTTGACCGAGTTTTAACCGTATTATCACGTGTTTTGCTTTTGCTGTGTAAGTCATTTTCCATTGCAATGAGAAAAGTAGTATATTATGTTTCTTAAATGATTTAACATTCAGAGACTTTTTAGCGTTTTTTAAATTAACGCTCAAGTTACGAGGCAATTAGAAATCGCGAATTTTTCGCATGCGTCAATAGGTTTTGTAATTTTCACTTTCTTCCTTTTTTTTTTTTCACTTATTTTTCGGCCCTCAGAAAGAGTATTTTTCCTGGCTTTTTTTGCTTATCGCGACATTTCAATAATTTCACATTTACGCTTTAACTGTCGAGCTGTCCGTATCCGTAACATTCGAACATTTCGAAGGAATTTTTACAGGTGGACGTGACGGAAGATGAAAAAAATTTTTCTGAGCACAAAACATATTTTTTATTGTCTCGCTATCTGCAACGCGTTTAGGTTTCTCGGGAAAGAAATTATCGAACAAAAGAGACTCTGTTATTGTCGATTTATGAGTGGTGCTAACTTGTGGACTATCGCGTAAATGGACCTTAAAATGGTCTAATCGTAAGTGCCTCTTCATTGCTGGTGCGTGCACCCATTTGATATTCGAGCTCGAGAGAGAAAAAGAAACAAGACGAAGAAGGTACCTGCTCTTAACCGATCAAGTACAAACTTTAATGGCTTGTCCGATCACCTGACACATTCGTTGCATTTCATACAAATGTATGAAGTCGTCCGATTAACATTTATATTTGAGGAAGTAATTATTAATAGAGCTATCGCAAAATAAAATGACATACCACAAATGGATTGGCATGTTGTTAAAAAAAGTTTTATTATTATTAAATTACAGAAAAAAAATATTTTTTGAGTGGAAGGAATGTGCGCAGTATCTGTTTGACGCATTGTCAGTATCAGTTCACTAACAAAAGTGAGACTAGTTTTCGTACAATTTAAAGAAAAATGACGTCCATTTTTAATGCATAATTATAAATAATTACAATACTAACATAATGGTTAGACTTTCAATGTACAGTTCACTAAATGAGACAAATTTATACAATTTAAACAAAAATGACGTCCATTTTAAGTACATAATTATAAATAACTACGATACTAATATAACGGGTAGACTTTTTCAATTTATTATACATAGCATAAGTAAAACTATCTAGAGATAATAATTTAATCGCCATTGGCATTTTAGCCGATATGAAAATTAAATATATTCTGTAAATATGATTTTAATACATTCTATACATATATTGTAAATGCCGTGCAGTAAGTTATATTTTGCGTGCTAGATAATTGATTGTTATCGCAGTGCTAAATTGCTTATGCAAAATATAATACTTGTAAAGTGAAAAAATTAGATAAGACCACGGTATGTCATTATTTCACGAATACAATTTACAGTCAATACTACAATATTTAGATTAGAATATAAAATTAGAACGTTAAATAACTAAAATTATCATATTTTAAAAAGAGCACGCGCACTAATATTCATTCATATAATTATCATATAGATAATTTTTTCTTGTTTCATTTATTTTTGAATAATAATACAATTGTTTTTCTATATGCTGTGCTTGAAACATAAAAAGAAATGATTTCCTAGAAATGACAGATTGTCTTAAATTCTCGTTAAGCAAGCGTATTTTCATTAAATCACTTATGTAATGTGCAAAAATATCAAAATATGGAATTTGCTAAATTTACTGAAATATTGAACATAACATTTTTGGATGTGCTATCTTGTTGCATACATAACATATGTCTGTATGCATATGGAATCATTCAAAGCAACTTGTCTTCGATAAAGGATTTATTTCTCTGTTGTTTAAATACATTTAATTTTAAGTAAAGAGATAAGCAGCTTCTTTGTCTAAAACTATTGGTTCTGAATTATCTTAGCATTAGTTACGCATAAATAATTAAAATATCTTACCATGCCTCGAAACGACAAATTTCCGTATGCGTGATAACTGTGACGTTTGAATACAAATGAGGTCGCTTTGTTCGGTTTAAATGACTTGTAAAAAATTTTATCAAAAGAAAGTTTTTAAAATATTCCATTTAAGATTTTGTACGTGTAGATCGTTCGACATGCTATAATTTCATTATTTTTTTTGTCCATAAATTAGCAACCAACTAAAATTTAAAACAATCTCAGAGATAAAATTTTTGATACTACTTTGATATTACTTGAAATATTTATGTCATATCGGTACAACAATACAATTTTTTTAAAAAGCTATCTAATTTTCTTTGTTTTTTGCAATATATAATTTCTTATGTTGAATATCATCTTATCGTGATACATTTATAATTGGAGAATTGGAGAAAAAAATCTTTGATTTAAATCAATTTTTTGATATTAATTATTTTGAAAATATGTAAAATAAGAATTTTCTCTCAGACCTTGAAAAGATAAGATGAAAACAATTGGAATTTTGTAGTAAGTACTCTCGCGAATATTTTTGTTTTTTGAGTTGAGAAAAAAGTGACATGCATCGGTTCACACTAATAACTCCGTTATATGAGTATATGTATACAAATACATATACACAAATTATACACATGAGCATCTCTGACGTTTTATCAGGGACAGGGCCTATTATCAGGAACTAAAGTAGCAGGGTGACTTCGTGGTAGGCCTCTCTATCTTAACCAAATTTACGGAAAACACTCAGCCCGCAGGCCACCGTCGCCGGGAATCCTTGTCCTGCCACCGACGAATGATCGGCATTCCTGGCGTCCTCTCTTTCTCTCTCCCTTTCTCTCTTTTTCCTTGAGGACATGCGACCTTAGGCCCTAACTCCGCGAGCGTGTTAAACTCGTGTTTTCTAATGGATTCTCAGAATCGTCATGATTGTCTCCAATCACTCGGATCCCGTACCTGCGGCCTGCCCTTTCCCCCTCGCCCTTCTGATTCACGACGCGAGCGAGATTGAATTATTCCTTACGTAATGCACCTCGTTCTGCAACTCGACTCGGTACCGCGATAGCCCGCAATTTGAATTAACGATTATAATTTATTGTACGATAAAATGTATTTGGTTCATTATAAGGATAATAAGCGCCTTATCGCGTAAATGTCAGTAACAAATTCCATGACCTCATCACCGATGTTATAAATTTTCGATAAAAAAAACTACTTAATTTCAATTTTAAAAAATATATTCCAAGTGTGGAGAATTAGCTTGAACGAATTACTTCTTCGTTTCAAATTTCGTTCAAGTTCATGAAATAATGATTACACAGAAAAAACATTAATCTCAAATCAACAATATTAGTTTCATATATACGCAAAAATATAAAAATTTTCTTTAAAAATTTTGATAATCTTAAACAAAAACAAAATTTCTTTATGTGAGCAAGTTATTGTCTGTTTAAGATTATCAAAATCTTTAAAGAAGATTCTATATTTTTGCGTAAATATGAAACTAATATTGTTGACTTGAGATTAATGTTTTTTTCTGCGTAGTGTTGCGGGATTGCGCTGATTTCTGTTTTACGCGAAAAATATTATTACGAGCGCGGTTTGTCAATCTTGCTCGAGTTCATCGTTCCTCGTCATCGTTTCTGATGTAGCCTCACGTAGCCTCGCTCCTCGTCCTTCGCTCCTGACGCGGAACTAATGGTGGTATCGCGACGGTAACGAAAGACGACGACGACGACGACAAAGAACTTTCAGTGCCGCCTCCGAGGACACAGATCGTCGCGCAGTCAAGCCGCGATGAGGGCGATGACGATCCGATAAAACGAATCGTCGCGGTGCGCTGCCTACCGACAACGTAACACCTGCGCCCGTTGTGGATGATTAGAGGACAGACAGGTATTGCGAGAGATTGAAACTTTTAATCGACGTAATAGGAGAGAAAATTATCGTTCCAGCTAATCGTCGTAGCGTACGCAAAAGTGAGGTAATACGCAGAATTAAGAAAGAAATTAAAGAGAACGAAAAGACAGAAAAGAAATAATAAAACTTCATTTTACAACTATTTGACATAAAATCAGATGGACTAATTTTTTCGTTCAAAAATCAGTAATTAAAAAAATAGTTTTCACCAAGATAAATTTAGTTTAATATTGTAGTTTTTTATTATTTTCTAGATTGTATGTATATCTAATCATTTATTGATGATTGACAATGTAAAAAAAAAATAATTTAATGTTTAAACAAAATAATTTTTACTCGAGATATTAATTTGGACAGGCAACTTTATTATTTTTTGCTTAATAAGCTAAGAATTCTTTTTTAATCTGCGGATATTACAATCCAGCACACGATCGTTCTTGGCGAATTACGATCGTGCCTGGTGAACTCGTGCGGTCGTAAATATCTTCTCCTCTCGAATGAGTAAAATAAAGCCGGCGGGACACGAAAACAAACACCCGTCGAACAGGCAAAACGATCGTGAGGAAAAATAAAAAGGGTGGGTTCGGCGAAGAGAAGAAGCGATCAAGTGCAATTGAAACGATCTGCCGGATCGGCCGATTTACAAGCGGCCGGAAAGAAACGGCTGTCCGATCCGTCGAAGCGAATCGATGCGATGCGAGAAGAAATGATAGAAGATCCGCAATAAAACCATGAATGTAAAAGTTGCAAATTCATAAACAGATATATTCAATGTCTTCTCTCTTGTATGCAAGAACGACAAGAGACGTTATATTTTATTTCAATTTGTTTAGAGAGCCCTCCCTTCTATTTGTTAATTTTATTAGAGCGAGGAAAATTAATTTCTTTTGTTACATTATATATGTATATTCCCAAATCGCACGTATCTCACGCGATCGTGTGGAACGGCGGAAATTCGTATCTCGGAATAGCAGTTTCACGCCTGCCATTTCGATTTAGAATCTCCGTTTCGCATGCATATCGTGTCACCTAAACAATGCCGAAATTTGGAAACGACACCACAATGAATATCTTTACAATCTATCTCGACGATACCCACTGTACGCTGTGCCGGCTTCTTCATTATGTTTTCTTGTCTTTTCTCAGGACGGGAGGTAATTTCGGCTGTAATTTCGCCGGTCATTAAGACACGCACCTGCCGATAATCTAAGTAATCCCTTGGTATAGATCTGATAATAATATTACTGTTAGTCATAATGACGCATCGTTGTGGCGCTTTAATGATATTTTAAATGAGAACTCCAGTCACTTTTTCTGTTTGTTAACGAATTATGTATAATTTCAGGCTGATAATTAAATCGTATGCATAATTGTGGAAAAGTTACAATTGTATACAACGGATATACAGTTGTATATGAATATAATTGATATTTTTATTATTTTAAAAATTAAAATATTAAAATTGCTGATATTTTAACAGTACATTAGAACGCATCAGAAATTTTATTTTATTTAATATAGTAACATATGATTGTTACGCACTATATTAAAGTATGATCGCCATAAATTAAAATATATAAATTTAGTGAATTCTGATTACTTTTTGCTAATCAAATATTTGAAAGGAATTATTTCCCAAGAAATTAGAATATAATTGCTTTGATTAAAAAATACGCCGATAATATTCAGAACAAATCATTGTTTTTCAAAAATAATATTTGAAATAATTAATTCTGTTTCTAATTGCAATTCGTATCTATGAAAGTCTGCATATAAATAAAATTTGTCTTTCGTCGGAGTTTATTTTTACATGAATGGCTATATCTGCTAAATTTTATAAACTTTCTGAGACGAAATCCGTTGATTTATCTCATCTGCATAAAATAGAATAGAGAATAGTATGTCTGATCAATCAAATGTATTTTTTTCTTTATAGTCCGACAAATAATTATCCATCTTTCTGTATACTTTAGTTCTATTCCGTTCGATTTGCTCTATATCAATTAGCGGAATTCCTAATTGGCACTTCATCCGGATGCGCGTGTCTTCTACATCCCTCCTTCCTCCCCTATCATTGCGTTCCGATTCTGCGAAACAAGTTAACGAGATGAACATTTTACGTTTGATATTTACTCAGGGCCCGCCTTGGGGTCTGGTTTTATTGAGTCATATATCAAAGCTTCGAGCCTTAAAAAAGCGAGAGAAGGAGGAAGACGGGCGCGCACGTTCGAATCGACTGACGGAGTTTTCGCCCCCGTAAGCTCGGAAGTTCATTGCGTTTTTTCAACTCAAACTATCAGCGAGTCCGTTTTAAATTTTAGATTGAGTCGATAGTACATATCGGTTTATTTATCGCGAAATGACAATTTTAATTTTCAATCAGGAGAATAAATAGTAAAAAGGAATAATTAAAATACAAAGATAAATCTTAGAGTATTAACTACTTTTCTCATGAATTCAGTTGAAATAAAATTATTCGTCCTTACGGTTTAAAATAAATAAAATTGGAAATGACGCGTTTTTTTCTTTTTTAAATTTTAACCTGATTTTTTTAATTTAACGTGATATATTATCTTTTTGTTGCTTTATCTCGGATCTCCGTTTCCAGATAAATTTGTAGCGTTACATATTATTTAATTCGTCTAAAGAATATAATTAAATAAGGGGAGAGAAAGTTATTTAAAGAATTTCTCTGGTAACACGCGTTTTACGTCGAGGCTCATCGGAGACGCGTGTCCGGTTTCCGTTTCCTCGCAATTGGACCGTTTGAGATTAAAACGTCCCGAATGAGCGGGAGGGCCAGTTTCGAGACGAGACGAGAGCGGATGAGAATGAGGATGAACGGAGGAGATGACCATTGCGCTCCCCTCGGCACTTCGACGGAGAGCGTGGGTTTCGGTGCGGCGCGGCGCGGCGCGGCGCGCGGCCATGCATTCCAATAAATAACGAAACAAAGGAGCTGCGAGGCCCACCCCGCCCCATCTGGTCCCGGCACCGGGCCCCGCCGCCATATTTACATCCGATAACGAGCCGCCGGCAGATATTTACATTTTTAATAGCATAAACCCACAGAGCCCCGGTCGGCTCGCTCATGGCAACGCTTTCCTCTCCTCCCTCCCCGGCCCCGTTCGCCATCAACAACCCCACCGCCGACGCCATTTATTAGCCTTAATTGATCGAAAGGGGTCTCTCCCACCCTCGCGCGTACTCTCTTTCCCTTTTCCATCTTTCTATCCCTCTCACGCGAGCCGGTTCGCATTTTTGTCCGAGACGAAATTTCATTAGGCCGCGGCGGAGCAGGGAAAGAGGGGGAGAGGAGAGGAGAAAGAAGGGGGTGAGATACGACGGGGGCGAGGAAATGAGCCGTTCTTTTCACCGCGCAGCATATGACGCTGGCGCCTTCATAACGATTAGGACCGGCGGCGAGTTAACAGGTGATACCTGCGGAGATCACCCGTGACCGATCTGTTTTACCCCATTTCGGGATAAGCCAAGGGGAACGCGCGCCCGGATCCGTGGAAAATATCTGTTTAACAGGAGGGCGAAGGAATTCCTCGGTATAATTTCCCTTTAATTAACTGCGTGTGTACGAGATATCTTTCAACAACTGTATCGGCATTTGTACAGGCTGAATCGGAGGAGCTACGAAAAATTTTCAAGCATACAATTCCTAAATAAGTAAGAAAATCTTGTTAAGTATATAAATATATTTCTTTTGATAGTTTTTGGAAGTTTTAACCCTTTCGTTTTCATCGCATAATCATACAGCTGTGCGTTATGAAATATAATGTGAAATAGAATATTATACAGTTTATATTTTCACATCTGTGAATATATAAATTTCTTATTGTCTTATTTAGATGGCTGTAAAGGCTTTATAATTGTACAGGTAATATATCTTCCGCAGGGATGACTGATCTGCACAGTCATTTGGGCTTAGCAAACCCACGGACCCGAGCTCAATACATTGCAGACAATCACACGCTACATGTACACACGATTTTATTGCTAATGCAATAATAAATATTTGAGGAAATATCAAAACAAGATATAAGAAATTTAATTTGAAAATAATAAGGAAAATAAGCATAATACGTGCTTGATGGAGCAAAATAGCAAAAGCTGTAGCTTATTCTTTATTTTTATTTTTTAATGAAAACAGTAGATAGCATATTTTGATGTATGTACACTAAAAAATTTCTCGATAACATAAAATATCATTTTTCATTTATTGTTGTTGCATTTCGATAAAGTTATAGATATACTGAAGAGGCTGCAAAATTATAATTTCCTTGAAATATTTTAGATGGATTTATAAAATTAGAAAAAAGAACCTTCCATTATATACAATAATTGGAAAAGTGTTTAAATATTTCCAAAATGTCAAAATATTTTTACGAATCGCTTGTCATGTAATGTACAAACACACGAAGTAAATATCTTCTTAATACTGTCAAATAATTTGAAAATGAAAGGGTTAAGTGATTCGCATGTGTTTCTAATTCTTATTGCGCTATTCTTTCTTTCTTTCTGAGAAATAGACTTTTAAATAATTCACTCGCGCCTTTCGTTCTATCGCGAGAAAAACCGGGAACTTAAGTAAAAATCGAATAACAATGCTTAGAGAATCTGCGTGGGGATACTAAAGCAATGCAACGTGTAAAGAAATGGCGTCGTTCATGAAATATCATTACTTTGATCCACAGTTCACGTTAGAGCAATTAAATCGGTAATTAGGCGATCGTGGTGCACCAAGGGCGGCCCAGTCGTCTTTAACTCATCCGAACCGCAGGAAGCGTAATCTATCGTCGGTCGGCGATAAGTTATTCGAGTTTGAAGTAAGTTAGTACCGAGGGGGTGGCTGCATCGCTCCAGCGATGGACGAGCCGCATTGGTCGTGGGAGGGGTTAATTGGATGGAGTGTTTGCATTCGCAATTAGCGATTAGCAATTACTTCCTATGCGAGCGAATAGGCGGGTGGAAGGGAGGGAGGGAGGGGGAAGGGGTCTTTGAGGCTTCGGCTGTTTCGGACCGACGGAGCGATTAATGAACCAATCGGCTAATAACGCGTCACGCAAGAATACGCGGTAACCGTTTTGCGTCGCCGTTTGCGTTGCACAATACTGTTTGCCGTTATTATCCCTCTTTCTCTCTCTCTTTCCCGGTTCGCGCCGGTTGTTGGCCTTAGCCCAACGTCGTCACTCCCACGAGGACCGTGGGCTCGTTAGCGGATTACGACACTCTCCCGCGCGCGCATTATGCAGGGAGCAGCTTAGAGAGCGGAGCCGAAACGCGCGGCGAGGGCGCGCTAATCCACTTTCCGCGGTCAATTGCGCAGCAATTGACAAACATCTTCCTCGAAAGGTGCCGAGAAAGCAAATTCATGAATTCACTGAATCGTTAAATAACGTTCTAAAATTGTTAAATAAATTCTACATAAAGATACCTTTCACACCAAATTGTTGCAATAAATTCTAATTATATGTTTTTATGTTAATCCACTCTTAAAAAAGGCGTGTTAAATTGATATTCGAAAGTCTCGAAGTATTGTTGTCTCTTTTCTGCAATGTTGATTAATTTTCTCGCTTACTTTGTATTGCGAGAGTAAAACCTACAAGACATGAAAATTATTTACTAATTTTTTGCTATTTTTTTTGCCTTTAAAAATAATTTTTTTTACTTTTTAAAAAACGTTCTGGTAATTTGATAATTATAGATAGCTTTATTTACGTATCTATATAAGACATGAGAATTATTTGCTAATTCTATTGCTTTAGTTTTTAAAAAGTTACTTAATATTGGGCTATCGAGCCTCTTGTAACTTTTTAAAAATTAAAGCAAAAAAATTAGTTTTAGAAGCAAAAATTAGCATATAATTCTCGTGTCTTACTGATAATTTGGTTTAGATAGCTTTGTATCCCTATCTGTATATTAAGCTATATGAGCCAAATTATCACAACATAATAAATAAGATATGTCTAAGATATGACTAGTCTTATAAATGCATCCTTCGAGGAAAAACATACTATGCAATATTAACATATTTGTAAAATAAAACTTGTCAAAATGACGCAACCTGACGCGACAATTTCACTCGCCAGCATTCTCGCTTAATACGTATCCAATTACACGCATGTCTAATTTATTATTTTATTACTGTACGAAGCGCTCAATACTTAATCAACGGCCAAAAGTTTCTGCAGAATGCCTTGTCAGATTTACGCCACGATGATATCGATTCCCGGGCTTCGTCGGCATGGGATCGCAGGCTGGAAGTTTGCGCGGGACGTCCGCGACTCCCCATGCAGCCCGTACCCCGATAATTGGTCTTACGAGCCGCTATTTAATAAATAAACGAGACAAACGATCGCCACGCGATCGTACGTTAAAATTCGCTGCGTCGCCTTTCGTTTATCCGCCGGTCCAATAAATTCTCGCATTACTTCGCAAATCACCTCGGGTTCTCGAGCGTTCGGTTGCGGAGGGTTGCGCGATGCTCGAGAAAGAGAAAGAGAGAGCCTCGTGGTACCGCGGCGGTGCCCGCGAGATGAGCAGCCGCAAATTCCTCGGAATATACTGAGCTCACGTGAAATATATACAAGCACACACGTATACGTTTGTGCACGTGTGAAAGACCCGGCGCGGGATAAAGCTCCGCTAATTGGTGGCGAGGACGGGCGGTGGTGAACGCCTGCACCACCACCGGCCGGCTCCACGGCTAGCGTAATTCCGACTAATTTATTTGATTGCGCCAGCATGCCCGGCTCTCCTCGTCGTAATAAGACTCGCCCCTGCTCATGTCTGCCCTACCTGCCGCCCAGGCCCAACCCCCGTCGCCGTGAAAGTAAGTAAAGAAATGCCCGCCCGAGTTCGATCCTCGATACGATACGGTTTCGAGTTTCAATCTTGAGATCACATCGCGAAGCGTCGCTTGCTCGACTCGCGAGCGATTTGCTCGACCGTGTGTGATTAATCAACGAGAGGTGTGAACCAAACATCTTTTTCTAAAATAAAGTTATTAAAAAAATGAAATCAGGACAGTATGTTGATATTTCATCTGGAACGATAATAGAAGTTTGAAAGGCTATCAGCGTTTATCGCACCTGTATCAATTTCTCATTCGATTTTTTTTTTACTATTTCTATAATAGAAATGCTGCGTAATTGTTTGTCGACTCTTGTTATATTTATTTCTTACCCGACTCACTTTCATATTAATACTTTTGCCGTAACGTGAATAACTATTCCGCGAAATTTAAATGGGAGGATAATATATAAATTTTCTTTTCTTTAATTCTTCAGTTATTTTTTACAAACTTAACATTCCAGTTATTTATGAAATACTTTTGACTTAAAAAAAAATGGCGGTTCTGCAGTTGCGATTTTTCCTTCCTTCCTTTCTTCCTTCCTTCCTTCCTTCCTTCGGTAATCGACGAAAGCGCAGATTCTCGCGGATTCTCTCGCAGAGTACCTTAACAGCTCCTTAACGAGGATCAAAGGCACGATATCCTCGTGTCGTCGCATATACGGACCCATGCGAATGCGCGTGTGTAGGTTTCAGATGCGCTGTAGGAATCCTTAATAACAATGTCGCTCGCAGTTAGTACATGGGCGGTAGGTTAGTTAGCTAAGACCGCAGATGTTCAGCGTTTGAGCAGGAGGGGATAGAGAGAGAGAGAGAGAGAGAGAGAGAGAGAGAGAGAGAGAACACGGAGGAGCAAGGGGCAAACGCTAATAAAACACAATTAGCAGACCGACCAATCAGCGGGCAACGCGGCACCATATACACACGTGTAAAACCCACGCGGCATTATTTACAGCCCGCCCGGCGCGTATTATTGGCAGGGCTCTGTTTGTTTTTTGCAATTAGTCGCGCGATGTTGCGGGAACCCGGGGAAGTTGACGGTGAAATTTCGGACAGCCCCTTCGTCTTAGAGAACGCGAGTCTAATATTTGAGACATTTCTTGGATTTACTTTGCTTTCAAAACTTTTTCAGAACGTCTGAGTTCTCATGGACTCAATGTATAATACTTTTCATAATAACAAGAAGTTTAATCATTTTTTACGACGAACACAACATATCCACATGAATCGGTAAAAATTTTATGTAATCTATTTCATTCTCTATTGAAATTTAAAAATTATAAATTTATCATATGTACATATCTTAGAAGAACAACTTTTAATAGCTTGAATAATGAGATAATTTAATTACTTACTCATTAACAATGAGAAATGTTCTTCTAGATTTCTAGAAAGAAATATGAATATTGAAGAAACCCATCAATCGTTTTGCAACGTGCTATAAAAATTACTTAACATAATTGGTCCATCTATTTTAGAAACATAAGAGAAATGACGATACGTAAATCATTTTTCTTATAATGTTTACATTAAATTATACGTTAATTACGAGAAGTAGTACGATGACTCTGCGAGATTACGAGCCTCGATTACTAGTCCTGTTAATAGACTTGCAAATTTAATTCGTGCGCCATAGATTGCGGCTTGTCGCGTACTTATAAACCATGTCCGATGATTATATCTTTAGTGATGCCGTCAATCGCGCAGCGTTTAGTGAATAATTCTAGTAGCACGGAATGTAATTCTTATTAGTAACATGAAATTTTTATGCTTATGCTTATGCTAAATTGCAAATTAGAAAATTTATCAAGTATACTATATCAGTCACCACTTTAATCACGTTCTCGTTTGAGAATAATTCTTTTACATTTTTTTTACGCAATTATTTATCAAAAGTACAAGCATTTTGTTGAAAATTCGTATCGCTTTTTATCTAGAGGCTAAAGTAATAAACTTGATTTTATTCTCGGGCGAAAACAGAGATTTGGAGAGACTATTGAGGAGTGCTCTTAGAAGTATAAAGAGATTCTCATAAATGTTTCTTAACATTCGAAAGAATAAACGGGTAGTTTCAGGCGTACCCGACGGTAAAAGTTTCGTAATTTTATGCAATTATACCGCAATCACTAATTCGAATGGAGAATTTGTGAGCACGGGGGAGGGGGGGGGGAGGGGTTGCAACGTTTCCAGAACGATGAAATTTTAAACACGAGGGTGGATCGTTTCTGTAATGGGATAACGGGAACCGATGGGAGGATATAAAGACGTAGCTTACCCGCGCGGGGAACATCAACCCTCGTTCGTGAAAGCCAATCGAGCACGAACAACCACCCTAATCGCGGAGCGCCATTGGCTCGGAGTTACCCCAATTCTATTACACCTTCTGTCATGGCCATTTATAGCGTTTAATCGACCAGACCGGATCGTAATATGGCGGCGATAAACCCCCGCTTGGGCCGTGCACATGCCATCTCATCCCCCGAGATGTTTCTATCGTTACATAGAAAATTCAACATTTGAGGTAAATGCGCGAACATTCTAAATACCTTAAATTGCATTCGATACTTTTATTGTTAGTTATCTTAAAAAAAAGAGAGAAATAAATTAACAAAATTTAATTACTGACATTCTAAATTTAATAATAAATTTGATGAAAATATTGCATTTTAATTGTAACCTTGTTGAATTTTATAATATTATGGAAGGTTTTACTTATATGTAGCCTCTTTATCATGAATATGAAATTAAATTGTGTGACATTAATGTGGGCGATAAATATATTTGATAGAAGATTTCTAAAATGTTAAAATAATATCGTCAGCCAATCGCGTAATTCGAACTTTTAGGTTGAAATAAATATTCTTTTATCAAGTTTGACAATAATTACTACAGTAAAAATAGTTTTAAAACATTTTTACTCGCTGTACCGCGGTATTGTTAAGTCGACTACTTGAACCCGCTTATCTATGCGTCTGTACAGTGGGTAATTATTTATACCCACTTTTAAATATTTACCTACAAAGTATGCAAGAGTACGCTAATAATACCCGTGCGGCATTAATGTGGCGATAATTATACGGTTCTGTCCTCTTTCCGAACATCGATGACAAAGTAAACTGAAGAAATTTACAATCGGAATATACGGAAATTATTTTAAATAGCAATAATCGTGTGGGAAAATGTTGCATCTTTATTTCTTTTTGCGTTATGAATTAATCCATTATCATTCGTCCTTAATGTGAAAATGCAGCGCCCAGCAAGTTTTGGTAATAACAATTTCTCTAATAATGATTATTTTTTTTTAAACGCAGTTGCCGCAATCGGCTCTTTTCTGCCGCGCGAAATTCATTAACCCGATGCCCCACAACTACATTAGATTAGCAATTCTTATTTCGTCCGCGCTTATCTGTATGCAACATAATTCGTTTTACGTGTCTCGTAAACTTGACCGGGCCCTCGCGATCGATCTACGAGTCGGACAATGTACACAGATGCATGTTGAAGATTAAACAGTCGCAATGTAAATATAGCATATAGTGCAAGCAAGACCGCGAATGGAACGCATCTCAGCTCCCAGATAATTAAAGAATGTTCCAATTACATAAACATACTATGCACGCACGTCACACGTCCGTTAATGAAGACGGACGTTACAAACAATACATATTCTTATTTGTTATCAACTAAACAATCTAACGCCTTTGTGTCATACGTAATAATTTTTCGGCCGCGCCGATTAGGTCGTACTCGTGATACTCGTGCAATTACTCCTCGGTAATTAATATCATTCCGCGTTCCGCATCTGTATTGCATTACGCACGCGCGTAATTTGTTAATCAATGATCTATCTTGTTAATTATCCGATAACAAGCAGATAGTTCATAGAGTCGCGGGGAGAATGAGATTCCGTTATCGTGCGAGCTCATTTCGCTTTATCGGCCAACGACTAAATGGTAATTCACTATTTATTCGTCGCAAGAAAGTCGTGTAATGCGCGTTATCGTATAGCCGGGCAGGTACTTTGCATATCGGCCGACTAGAAACTCGGCCGCGGCGCGATGCAGCGTGCCGCAGCGTTTTCTCCGTTATTCCGCGATCGCGTTCCAACTGTGCGGATGCTCGCGATGCTGCGATAGTGTCGAAATGTCAGAAGCAATATCAATTCGTAGAGGTATCTTCAAATCCGTATAGAAAAGTTTCTCGTAATTGTTTGTTCGCAAGCGCGCCAGTAACACCCGACAAACAAATCTTGAATCTCTTCAACTGCTCGGGAATTAAATATTTAATTGTTAGATATTGAAATATTGAATTATCATTATTATATTTTGCAATGTAACAATTTTCATGAATCTAATAACACACTGAAAAAAAAAATTCTGGTTAAAAACGGATTAATCGGAAAAATCTTGCAGGCATGATCAAAGATTCTGGTTATTATAAGTTATAAAGTATTGAATTCTATTATAATAATTAGAATATTTAATCAATACGTCTTACAAGATTTTCTGATTCCGTTTTAATCAGAATTTTTTTTTAGCGTATGAAAAGATTATTAGATTGCATAAGAAGAAGAAGAGACGAGCAATGAGAGNTAAATACGAGTTTTTCCTTCTGAAAAGTTCTGCAATTTAGAAATAACTTCTAGGAGGAAAGGGCTTAGGAGAGTGATGTAATAATTCGCTGCAGATCTCTAATTGGGCATCGTTTCAATCACGTATTTATCTACACCGTCAATACGTGTCGGCAATAACGACAACGATACAGTTTTTGCTAGATCCATGGGCGGACTAATTTCGAGTTAATCGCCGTCTTATCGCGATCTACTGACTTTAAATGCGCCTTAATTAACTCCGCCGCTCTTATAAGGGCGGCCGGTTTTTGCTGAATCTCTGGCACAAAAGGCACTCGTGGGGAAAAAGTAAACCCTGGGACTGCGGTTTCTCAAGCGCCCCGGAATGTCGTGCGGCCTTTGATCGAGGAGGTAACTGATCGTCCTGCGAAAGGTCCGATGTCACGATCGATCCTTTTGTTTCCCCGATGTTTCTTTCTATGGAATTTAATGAAAACATTCGCACGTTTCCTCGAACTAATTTCTAGAGTGTTATTACGTGCGAGCATTTTTTTAACCCGTCTCAGAAATTATTAAATATTGAATTATTATGTTTTACGAGTCACAGTGAGTGGACGAGGACTTTTAATATATTATATCATTTTTGTTTATTTGATATTGCATTTTGTCTATTAAAAATATGTCGCGTTTGAATATCGGAATTGATAATTTTTCTGATATTAACGACCGCGAGAATTAAACCTCGTTTTTTTTCTAAAACCGCACGAAACGTGTCGCGAATACTTTCCCGATCGCAAACTTATATTCGATTTGTAAACACATAGACTATCACTCAAATTATTTCCATATATCGCCGTAAAATTAAGGATTCTGAAGCACCATATAATCAACGCGCAGAATGGATTTTTTATACGACGACTAATTACATAGATCTACTAATAATTACACTTCCAACTTAATCAACTCGATAATTAACTTGTCCACCAGATGGCTTTAGAATATGATATACCTGTCACCTATCATATACATAGTCGTTTATTTCTACTTATGAAGCAACAAAGTTCTTGTTTTATCTAATGTATGTTTACCAATATTTTTACACATTATTCTTTCTTACAACATTTTTTTCTTGTATTATACTTTCGTATAATATTTTTCCGAAAATTACTGTCACTTATCATTATATACATATTTTTGCTAATAAATGTTTAGATTTGTGTTAGAATTATTATGAGATTACGATATGAGTATTACGATATTTTGTTAATTTTCCTTGTCGCTCTTCAAAAGTAAAAAAAACTAAAGAAAAGATTACAGGAAGTAAAATAAAATATTGTAATAAAATTAAATAATTCAGAAATTGAACGATCTTGTCGAGAACAGCTTTTACTTTACTGCAGACATTAAGAATTCACAAAAATGTATTTTAGTAACGATCTCTATAAACTTCCTAGTAGAAATATATTGCGTAAATATATTTATCTATTCGAGATAAGTGTAGAAAGTATCTCTCGACAGCTTCGAAGCGCGAATTCACCAATATTATGATCGTTTTAATCGGCGCACGCGAATGACGAAGAATTTAAGCGGACTGCTTAAAAACTCACTTGGCGGCCGCTCGTCATCCTGCGCGGGGAGCTCCGTTTCCTCGACGTCGACGAGGCTGCGGATGCTGAAGACGCTCTTGGCTACTCTGGTCTTCTGCAGATCGCCGACGCCTTCCGTCGCCCTTCTGGGCGTCGTGCTGAGATCCATCGTCGATAGTCGCACTATTTTCGTGAGCGGGAGCGAACGGAAGAGGGAATCGACATCTCACGTCTTCTCACCGTGTGCACCGAGATCGTGCCGTCTCCGTCGTCGGCGTTGTCGTTCGAATCTTTGGCCTCGTGACTTCATTAACGAATGACAGGTAAGTGTCGTTCGCGAGAAAAGCTGGAAAAAGTTTCCTGGCGGCTACTTTTGGACTCGTCGACTTGGCTGATTGCCGATTGCCCGAGATCGATGTTATATATTTAATGCGCGATTTTTAATACTTTAATTTGCAGCTCCGACTGGACGGACTCGATGATAAAATCTCGGGATATTTTACTGCACTTATTTTCATTGCAAAACGTCTTACGTTTTTTTTTTTCCTAGTTTCTCTCCTTTCTCCAGTGTCAACGAGAACTCGATCTCGAGCGTCAGCTTTGACAATTCCGTTCGAACCCGTCAGGCGAACTCAACTTTACTTTACGTAGCTCGATTTTCACAAAGAGCTACGCGCTTACTTGCCGCTTATCTTTTCATTCGGATTGTAACACACGTCGCAGATATGTTGCACCTAAGTTAGATAGCGGAGACCGTCGTCAGTTCGCCGCGATATCTCTTTTCGAGAATTCGACGATAACTACTTTCGAACTGAGCGGTTTTTCCGCGTTCAACAGATACAATGATCACGTATCACGCGTTATCGATTGCACTTTTTTCCCTCGTGGTCCCGGAGGTCGGATTATCTCGAGTGTCTGATGATCGCGTCTTCTAGCGTTGCGCCGAAGGCTCTCCCGCGGTCTCGCGCGCTACCACCCGGCAGACCGTCTTCTCCTCGCGATCCAGGAAGTCTCTCCCTCGCGAGCCGATCGAGCCCACCGTAGGATCGACCCGACGATCACTTCGCACTTCCGCCTCCGGGCGAGAATGATCGCTCTCCCCGTTCGACAATATTTCCGGTTGGATCATCGAGTTATCGTATTATCGATCCCGTTGGCCGGAAGCGCGCTATCGCGTTAATCGTTATCTACTGGAGGAGTACCGATCGTGGACTGGCAGTCGCCTCGCGCAAAAGCCGCTACTTCTGCCGGGCCTGTAAACACGCTCACGCACACACGCACGCACCCTGCGAGGATCGATGAACTCTTTCGCGGTTCACGTCGGCCGTCCTTGTCGCGTTTACGAATCGGCAGCGCTCGATTCAATCTTCCCTCTGTTCTCGCGAGACCACGACCAGTTTTTTTTTTTTTTTTTGAGGTCCAGCCGGCTCGCAGCGAGAGGGGATTCGCCGTAAATCGAACGCGGTAGCTCCTCACGCGATCATTTCCGATTTTCGATCAGCTGACGCTCGCCACGTGACGATGGAGGACAATAGGATGTTGATTTCGTTCTCCAGCACTGTGTGGACCGTCAGTCTTAATCTGATATTTTTTTAATGCAAAATTTAAGCATTAAGGAATGAATTGCATTGGTATTAGACTATCTAAACTCTAAAAATTGGCGGAGAACATCGATCTTTTATTGCACAAATTGCCAATGCTGCAAACTCGATTTGTTGCAACGTCCACAGTCAGTCTTTGAACTAATGATCGATTTTGACACATTCGTTGATCTCTTCGAGATGGAATAAATATCATTTTTTCGAACAAATCGAGAAACCCTTCCTTGTCACGGCTGTCCAGTCTGTAGGTATTTGCAATGAGAGGTGTCACATTCTTCCACGTATACTCAACGTCTTTTCCAAGATGTAGAATCCGTAATGACTGTTCCGCGCAGATGTCACACCCACGCAGAGCACACTGATTTTTCCTCGAACCAATTATTCGCTTCACGATGTCCGTCAGCACGTTTGTTTAACTTCTCAACGTAGCGCCAACGTAGAAGATCGTAACGTCTCCCGTTCTCCAAGAACTTTCCTCCAGTTACAGTTGGTAAAGAAATCGCGTACACACGTGTCACATCCCATTAATTCCATGTCGAAGCGACGATTCGCGTTGCGATTTGCATGACGCACACTTTTCCAGCTCCGATAAAACCCGGGGCGTGCTTTTGCGCAACGGCGTCCCGTCGTTCATCGGTCCCGTCCGCGGCCGGACAGCCGGTTCGGCAGCGGGCTTGACAGCTCCGTCATGACGGCACGGAAACCGTTCGAGAGAGGCCGAGAACGAAGCCGTAGGCGCGCGCGGCACACACGCGCGTATCGCGAACTCCTGGCCGGCAATGTGCGCCGCCGCGTTCCCTCCACCTCGAGGAGGTCGATCGCTCGCGCTGCCCAAGGTGATACCAGGTGGTAGAGGGGAAGGTGTGGAGTACCTGCGGACCGCCTTCCTGATATAAAATGGAGTTGGACACGGGCCGAGAGCCCGCCCATCGGGACCCACCCACCAGCCGCGACGAGAAGGGCTGACGGACCGAATCTCTTCTCTTCCGGAGGCTGTTCCCTCCGACGAGAGAAGAGATAAGTCGGCGCTTCGCGTGCGCTCGGACGTCTCGACGTGCGTCTTGCCTTCGATGTTGTCGGTGCGAAAAGTAATTATCGATCTTATCGAGTCATTTTCGGAGGTCGCATCGGGCGCTTTTTGGAGGTTTACATTTAAACGTGGATGAAAGCGGTCTGATAACGTTGTGATAGTGATCTATGGATGTACAAATTGACATCGGATGAGATTCTTTTACCATGAGAACGAAACGAAGATTATTATTCAAATTTATCTTACGTCTGTAAACGTGCGAGAATTTGAGAAAGCTTAATCGTTGAACGATTAAGTAGTAAAAAAGTGAATGTAAAAATTTGAAAGGATGATTTTTAGTTTCTTTTTATTACAAGCTATATATTTATTTCCAATCACTGAATCGCATAATAAAATATAAATGTTTCCTTCTTTGAAAATTAGAGTCTCTTCAATTTTCAACATAAATTCTATGATAGTTATATTTATATAATTATGTACGTTAAATTAAAAACTGAAATAATCAAATATTAACTTATTTTATTTTAGTTTTTAATATTTTTATTATATAGGGTGAATTTCTTATTATTTATTATTATATTTATTTATTGCGTTATCTCTCTAAAGTTTGAATATGAATCAGAAAATTCTATGCTTGAAAAATATTAAATGAAAAAGGAAAGGAGATTTGAGGATCGACTTTTAGGAATTGGAATGATATAAGTGAACAAGCTCGATAAATAATGCTCTTCGATTTATTTCATAGTAGTATTTATTGATTTTTAATACAATAGTACGTAGTGCGTTTAATAATTCGCCATAATAACCAGCCATTAGAAGCACCTCGAACGGCGGAAGAAGTAACAAGTTTTTGATTATGACAACGTTATTACAGGATAAGAAAATATCTCAATTCATAGTGCGTGAGTTCAGTCCTTTCAAGTCTATTATTTACAAAAGGTTGTCGCAATTAAACATAATTTGATTTTTCGTGCATTGCTCAGTAAAAATAATACTTAGTCTATATTAATAAAGAAAATAGTTTCGATTTTACGCAATTTATAGATAAATTACAATATTTTTCAATCATAAAAATATATAAGAGAGCAATTTACGCAGATCGCGCGCAATGACAAGTTCGTCAAAATCGTAAGGAAATAAAAATAAAAATAAAAATGCAAATCTGAAGGAGATCACATTTGACGCGGGTCCGCTAATAATACTGCCCTTTGAGGCGCTTCGCATCGCTGAATTTTATAACGGCAGACTCTGCCCTGCACAATCCGACGAACACAATTAATCTGGGTGAGTAATACAATTCCGCAGTGACACGTCGCTTTACAGATCCCTACATGACTACGATCAACGCAAAAGAATCTCGAACGAATCGAAATAGGGAGAAAGGACGTTGCGCGTTGTGTTGTCGCGAATGCGCAAATGTAACATCTACCGAAGTTCGAGGACGAGCTGTATTATCTTGTAACGAAGTCGTAATTTTGTGATCACGCAAAATTAAACTCGCAATTCCTTCGTGATATCTGTAATAACTTGTAATAATAAATCCTCCCGACGCAATCCCGAAGAAATCAAAGAAACAAAGTAAATATTATTTTCACGCGAGTAATAATTAAAAATAATCAACTCCGTTTCGCCTCTCAATGTGAATTCTAAAGGAATATTCTAATGGGAAGCAATCCTGTCTCTGTTTTATTAAAAATTAATAAAAACTCGCAGACTTGTATATTTGTCTGTAAAAACAAGAATTGATCTGTGCAGATTGTTTAGAATATAATTTAACAAATTAAATTCGTATTTCATTCTTACGAAATATTACACGAATTGGTAACCAACGTAAACTAAAAACTAAAATAAGAACTCGACGTGATCCAATCGCAACTTTGTGCTACCGTTTTTTTCGCAAAGCAAATCCCGATTGTGTAAGTGACAATAGTTGCGAATACATGTCTCTTCCGCGCACGCTACCCGCCTGTTACTACAAGGATAAAATGCTGCTATCAAATAACTTACATTATTCGCAAGAGGAATAATATAAGAGACACGAATGGAGAAAGAAAAAAAAATTAGAAAATTTGAAGCAAAATGCCAAATAAATATGAATTATAAAAATTATAAAACTGCTTGGATAATAAAACTGCGTTCGCAACGAAACTCAGAGCCTTGATGCAAAACAGGCATAATCGCGGCAACAGCGAAAGACGAGGGGGACAAGTGAGGCAAGTGAATCTCGAGCTATAAAACAAATCAGTACTATTATCACTAGCGCTTTAATGACAGGCGCAAATGTGCATGCAATCATCATACACTCGCTGTGATCACGTTAAGAAAAACTCATAAGATTATCTATCGGAGCCGCCGACGACGGACCAGAAATCTCATCTCCAGAAAACTAAGAGAATCTCCCTCTCTGTATAGACTTTGGTAAAAAAAAAAAAAAAAAACTGTACGTCGCTTTAACAACAAAGTTTGACAGAGACATTAAGATGCAAATGTAAAGGGAAATGCAAAGAAAGCGCTCTTCGTTACAATGCTAATTTATGTTAATTCCTGCTTTCATCTCGGCGAAGATTATTTAAATGAAATTCGTCCTCGAACGTGCGAGAGTGTGAGAAAAGATACATATCTTTGGCACAATAAATATGAACGGTTACAGTTATCCGCGTGTCGGCCAATGCGGCTGTCGCACCGGCCTCTCAAATTCTCTCTTCTTCTCCCTTGATCACGGCACTTGAGATCTTTCGCGTTTCCTTCACGCTGATACGGGATGATCACATTGACCGAAATTAAAGAGATGAACATCGTAACATAGACAATTATAATTAATGATATTAGACTTAGCACCTAATGGGGTTATTCGCAATTAACGGTTCCGGTTCTTAACTACTCGGGAATTTCGATATAACACAAAATAAAATACAGAAGTCTTTCATGCTTGGCCTAGGAGAACTAGAAAAATCGTCTCGCCGACTCACAGCGCTTCGATTGGCTATCGAAGGAAAGTCGGAGGATTCGAAGGATTCAGGATGCGTCGCATCGACGTTCGCGAAACGAGATGAAAGATTGAAGAAGATACCAAGAGACAAGGGATAGGATTCCTTCGGAATCGGAATTGGCTAATCTCTTGCTCTCCAACATCGTTAATATTTCAACTAATATTAATGATGCTCAACTAATTGTTCTTTTTACTGCAGCACAATTTAGAATACGTCAGGGAAGTCGCTGTAATGAATAACTGCTAATCGAAAACTCCCTCGATGCAATTCACCCTGAAATTGAATATCGCGAGACGTTTACGTATACCAGCTTGAACACCTAGGCTTTATTCATGCCTTTAACAACCGTAGTTGACGCTTATCGATAACCAGTCGCGGTCCGTCAACATCGGCAATTATTAACGCTGCCCACGTCGCGTTAGCGATCGTCGGCGATCGCCGAAATGCTAATTTGAAAGTTCCTAACTAACTTTCTGCTCGTGCAGAGGCTTACCTATTTTTTGCGACGCGACATTTCTTTGGAGACTAAAACAGAGAGATGAGACATTCGCTTTCGCGAATTACGAGTATCGAATATTGACCCTCAAGTACACGCTCTTTACAAGTATATCTTTATATTTTTCGTCATTTTTATTCTTACACTCATTATATATTAAAGAATATATATACTGAATAACACAAGTGCAATATAATAATTATATAAATACAGTTCTCCTTCCTTACAATATATTATGGTAATATAAATAACGTTATTATTAATATATTAATTAAGTCTTTAGTTATATGCAATTATTTCAACATAATTAATTTTTGCTATCCGGTTATCTAATTTATTAATCATCGTGGTCAACGTAAAATAAATTTCTTTTTCATACTTAAAATAATACCAATAAATTTGCCAAAAGTTAAATTGATTAAAACAAATTATATAATAGCCACAATAGAAAATTAATAAGGACATAAATTTAAACAAAAAACTCATATATAATTCGAATCTCGACTGTGCGAATTGAAGTCAAGATTTCTCATTCGAACTATTACTGTCTTTTGGAGGGATTAAATTCTTCACTTCTAAATACACTTAAGTTCTCGATTCAATTAAGTACAGAAGCTACTGCCAACAGGCAATAGGATGTACTTAAGGGTACCAACAATTCGATACGAGAGATAATATCTTAAAATGAATGAATTCATTTACATACAATATTTCCGTTTAGGGCGTGTAACGATAATGAAGCGATCGAGAGCAAAGATTCGTGTAACACGATGCGTTACGTCTTTGGGGTGCTCGTACTTACGGGTTGCCAGCCTACAGTCTACAAACTCACAATCAGCTTATAGCGACGCATGCATGCGAGATATTGGATCACGGATACACAGGACTACTCACTATTCGAAAGCTCGGATATCTTTGGCGAAATCGAGCCTTGAGACTGGATGTCTACTCTCTCTGTCTCTCTCTTTGACCAGGATTTAATCGTTATACTTTTGATTCGTTAAATGGAATTGTTCACTTTTATCTTTCATGATAACGTGAGGCTTTTAAGTGGACATGCAGCCTAAGAGTCTCGATAGGTCCTTCCAATATCTCCAAATTCCGTCTAGCTGCTCTACAAAAATTCCGTTCCGTTCCTACCCCGAAAATTTTCGAACCGGTTGCAACTATGAGCAAAAATAAGCATCATCGTGTGTGTGTGTGTGTGTGTGTGTGTGTGCGCCGGTTGTTTTTCGATATAAAATTCGTTATATATATCTAATTAAGTGTGTCATGGTTGACCGCAGTCTATCGTTATGTCGGGTACGCGAATTCGCGTGTGTCCGAGATTCGCGTAGCGATTTTGATAAGGAAGCAATCCGTCGCTTGACATTAACACCACAAAGTTCGCTTATCGTGCGAAGGGAACACAAAAAGGAGCCTCCTTCACATAGATTAGCTCGGTTGCTCGCGACCGATCGTTCGGCGAATTGCTCTTCGTGGCGATCGCGAGAGCGATTTGTCGATTCTACGGAGCGCTCGTGCAGACGTTACGTGGCGACAAAGCGACTTATTGTCGATTTGATAAAGAATCACTTCACAGAAACTCGTCGTATTCTAAGAATGATTTTCGAACTAGCTTCGAGATAATCCGGATAGCGCAAAAATCCAAAGATGTCCTCTAGATGTCCGAAAAATACGCGCATCTTTTTGGCTATCTAAGGATCAGCAACATCCTCTAGAAACTTAGTAGATTCGTGAAAGATTAGTACGTCTCTTGGACGCCTAATGGAAGTTTAAAAGATTGGTATCTCCTTCAGGCATCTTTCAGACGCACGTAGCATCTGAAAAGCTATATTGAATTCTTTGTTCGTTTGGTATTTAATATTTAAGTATTGCTATTAAACCTAAGTTCTAGTTTCGTTCAGAGTTTTGATTTTAATCCTTAACTGGAGAAGAAGGACAAAAATATCTAATCTGCTGTATACTATTTCTATATGAAATTATTTGGAATTTTTAATTTGTTTCAAAAATTTAGTTTTTTTTTTATTATTTCATTGTATTTACTGCTATTTTTTAAACTGGTACATAATTAATAAAACCATGTAGCGTCAGATCAGTTAAGGATTGATTAATCAGCTCGCGTATCGCGTTGTCGACGCGAATGCTTCGTTTATGCTAAAACCGAAGCGGCCGAGCACATTCCAGTCCTCACGATTCGAAGAAGAGAAGAGTCGCGTCTCTTCATCCGCCTCTGTCGCGGAGTACAAACCAGGTGCACATCCGTTTCCGAGTTTCGAGCATATCCGTCGCTGTTACCTCGCCCGCGGCTCATCCTCACCTCTTTCCCTCTCCCTGCGCGGGAGGGAGGCAGACTCCGGACTCTCTTGGCAGGCGATCTCGCGAATTAGATAGTCTGACGCTAAGCAGATACATGGTTCGGCACGCTCGAGGACGTCTGCAGGGGCGAACGTGTCTGATGGAACCTCAGCAGCTCGGACACGGTGACCGCGACACGTACGACCCCGCGGCCTCCCTCCAGGACGTCGCTGGCGCAGCACACGAGATTCTGAAAAATCGGTAAAAAGCACATTCGCTTCTTTAACACCTCCGTTTTTCCGTGTCGCGCAAAAACTGTCATCTGTCTCGAATAAAAATGCGCCATTGACTTAAATCACAATCTAAAAATGGCGAAGATATATTTAAAAGAAAAAGATATTTTTAAAAGTATATAATATAAAAAAAAAGGAAATTTTAAATAGCTTTACGATATCTTTTTAAACAATTGTATTGAAATATTCTAGGCGATAGCAAGAGAATTTATCTCGATTAAACATGCGTATCATGCGAATAAAAATATAGAATACCGCGAATTTCTTACCCATGATTAATATAAATGTCAAAAGTATTTTATCAGACGTCTAGGCGATGCAAGAAGTCGGATAAAACCCGATTTTTTACTCAAGCGGGAAACGTTCGGATAATATGCGAATACATAAATGTATGAATCGAGAGAATATAATGAATTTTTCATGATATAGAGACAAAGGCGAGACTGGATAATGTCAGAGCACGCCTAAAAAAGAATGCAAGGTCGAACTCGATTAAGGAAACTTTCTAACGAAAGATACGCAAAGTTTTCCCGAGAATACTAAAAGAAATGATAAAAATAATAATAGTTTAAAGTGCATTAGACCTTAAAATAAAAATCATTTTCCAAAAATTTGTACAAAGGTGGGTTTGCGAAAAATATAATGAAAAAGTAGATATCGAGACCGCGATTCCTTCGATTAGTCGTGTTTCATCAGTGAGTGAACGTAGAAGTTTAAGAAAAGGATATTTTATTATAAATGGCTATAGTATTACAATCATTATGTTCTTTTATCCATACAATCAACGTTACAGAGTATATCTCAAAGGAGAGAAAAAAAAAACAAGATCGATGATATCGCTGTCGTCCAAGCGGCGAGACAACTAAAGAGATTCAGTTCTTAAGTCGATCGACTCGGCAGAAATCGCGAAGGAAAGGTGCGATGATTGTCTCTTCGCATTATCGTCCCGCCGCTGGGACCGTTCTCTCTAATAACGAAGCGTCAGGGATGGCGGACAAGTGTCGTATATAACATACTATATCGTTTATAAATAAATTAAATATTTAGAAGACGGAAAGACAGAAAAAACGAAATACACTGTAAGACTTGCGAGATACGATATCTGTAGAGACGACGATCTGCAGATCATGCGGTTCGTGTAAATTTGCGCGTTACGTCGGTGGCTCAATCGTTGAACGGCGATGCTTCGGATCGAATCGGGTCGAATAATGCACTCGTCGAAATTAGGCAGTATTCGGCTAATAAATGCACACATTTCCTGAGTACGATAAATACGAGTTTATTCGAAAAATTCGATTTAGTATTGGACTGTTGTTATTATTATTATTCATACAATATTGTAATATAATAAAAGTATGGTTTGTGGATTAATTCGAAAATAGCCAGACATTAAGTAATAATTACCAAATAATAATTTGGTATTTAATTATCAAGTTAAATAATTTAATAATTTATTAAATTAACACACAACTATATTTTATATTGTAAATGTACACTTGAATTAAAAATTGTTCCAACATTTTCCCTTAAAATCGGGAAGTGGATATATTTATATACAAGATTTGATAATTCACTTTAGAAAATTTTTGCAAATACCTATTAATTAATACTTTGATAAAAAATGTCTCTTCTCTTATAATTAATGTTGAATGTTAAACAGACACGATTACCAATAAATGTGATGGAAATTAAACCCGACTCGATCGAAACAGCAAGCAATACGCGTTGTGCGTATGTGCATTTTTCGAAATGATACTGAGCGCTTGATTACACACGAGTTGGAAAGATCGAGTTGGAATCGAAGTACGAACGAATCGATCGTACTTCGAATCGTCGATCCTGACCGCTTAGGCCACATGTCTATTTAGAAAGAAATTATTGTCTTGAGCTCAATGAGCAGACATGATCGATCGTGCAAGTATAAAGGGACGCCGCGGAATAAATATAGATATGTATATAAATAGACAAGAGAAGCTTTCAGAAGCTTACAGAAACAACAACGGACGAAAGTACACCAAGCACCAAGTGGATTTAACGAGCTAGCGAATAATTTAATTGACTTACATACGTTAACGTTAACGTAAAAAAAGGGGAAAAAAAAGAAGGAAAAATATCAGAAACGAAGTAGCTTCAACGAACTATATATCTGTGTTTTCATATAATATATCTATCTCTTTCTATATATATATATTTCTGCATATATAAGCTTTCTCTCTTCGCGTACTTTAAAATTATTTATAAGCTAAACGCAAACGGAATGATTTCGTATTTCTCCCCTCTTTTAAGTACCTCTCCTTTCGTTTCGTTTTTAAATATTATTAACAGCGATGTAGCCTCTTGCGAAAGCGAAAGCTATTGGTAAAATTTCAATGCTACGAGATCTACGAGATTGATCCCCGATTAACGATTGGATCCAACTGAAGTGCAGAATTTTTATTGTACACACATTGAGAGAGAAATATAGTTACTTTTGGCCTCAATCACAATTTTATAATATTTCTAACGATAATTATGATTAACATAATGATACATATAGTTAAGTTAATCATATTTATTGTTAGAAATATTATAAAATTATGATTTTAATCCAAAAGTAACTATATTTTTCTCTCAGTGCATAAAGCATTAGAATTTTAATCTATCAATTTTTATCTGACCATTTTTAGTAACTCGTGACAGCCATTAATCGTTATAAAATCATTGTGCTGGCCAGTTTGCGAAGATATAAAGGTTTAACATCGGGCAATCGCGTAGATCAATCGTAGATCGTTGTGCTAAGCAACTGACGACATAAAGCCACACACTATGCGTTAAATTCGAATCCAGTCTTAAGTCGTTGAGAATATACTACTCCAATACTTCGACATACTCGTCCAATTCTAATGAGAATAATACTGACGTGACGTGGCCGTCGCGACCATTCGTATTCGCGTCCCCCTTCCCCCCTCCCCTGGAGGATCATTAGGCACCCGTCGTAATGATCGATGATTAAACGTAATGGAATATCCGGATGATGACTTGTCATCGTTCGGCCGTTCGTTCGTTATTCCGCTAATGGACGATTCGCTCGTTGGATGTAAGCGCGGAAGTTATTAGCGGACCGCCTAATTACGCGTTTAAGATTCGGAACGCCCGGAGATGATAATTTGTTCACTGACGGTGCAATTTAACTTACGGCTGACAATTGCAGTACAAAGCTTCTGACATTCTCATCAGTTTTTCAAAAGGGGCAATGTTACAGATACTATCGTTAATCGTTTGATGCGTCCTTATTTTTATGTATTATTATAGTGCAACATAAATCATTTACTTTTCACAGATAAATATAAAAGAGAAAACAAACTTTTTTTTTTCTCTCTCTCTCTCTCTCTCAATAATTATTAATGTCTAATAAATAAATGCAGTGAAGTAGTGTTCAAGCAAATAACGCTAAGAAAGGAACCGTTCAAAAGATTAATTACAGATGTGACGATATTCTGTATAAATAAATTATGCAAGGCAAAAATAACGCTTAAGTTATAAATTGAGAAGACTCGTAGAAAAGCCGGGCGTTCCAGTATTGTCCGAAAGGGCAACATTACCGTTCTAGACTGACTAAACAGACATTGCATTGCATAACGAGTTACAATTGTCGAAATTATCGTTATCCGTAAGTTGCAAATGAAATACGCAGAAGCCACAGCAAGTTGCCATAATCGCGGGGAAAGAAAAGAAATGCGAGAGGAGAAAATAATCTGACTAGAACGGGGATATAATTCGACTTATAACTATTGTAGACTATACTATTGTAGACTAGAAAGTGCAAAACCCACTCGACTGCAGACGCGAAAATGCAATGTCGCTTACGCGTGTACGCGTCCCGGAACCGCGCGGATCTCCCGGCGAGAGATCGTAGACTGAATTCGAGTAGTCGTGTGAAATCATGGAAGATACGGCTCGCTCTCTTGCAATCTCTTAAAAAAAATTGATATACTGGCATGCTTTCTTATATGTAAAGTAATGCGCGTGGCTCGCGACGATACACATATAAATATTGTATTATGCTTGTATGATAGTCTCTCTCCCGAAATACAGCGTGGTTGCCCGTTAGTAAGGCCCACTTACGAATTACGTTACGAAAAGAATCCTACGTCTCTTTTTTTCTTTTTATAAAAAGCACCTACCCAGCCTTTCCCTCTAAAAGTTCCAGTTATTGGAAATTATTAGAACGCTCGGCTCATTCCGGTATAATTCTTAACGATTCGTATCGCTTCACGTTAGGATCTTTTCAACGTTCCTTGGATCTCGTCGGAAAAACGAAGCAATGTCGCGTTTGAAGGAACGTGCTGAGAAATTTGGCACTGCTTAAGTACTGTGGCAATTGTATCAAAATCATTATCTGAAGCCCTGTCTATCAATCACTTGGACAAGCCGCAAAATTATATCTGTTTTTTTTTTTTCCGACAGAGATCCCGTCTTACAAATCTGAAGAGCGTTTTCTTAACATTACAGTATAAGTTATACGCTTATATATTATAGACGATATATGCCTTCTACATTTCTATCGAGTTTTTATGAAAATAAATTGGCAGGTAGTAGGCACCGTGTCTCTACCGTCATTTATCTCGTATATCGCGGTCACTTTGATCTCGATTGGTTTTTCATTTTATAACTGTTCCTATTGAAGAAATAACTATCCCAGAGTTCAAGTCGACAATTTTTGTGAGACGTTAAAGTGTCGATTCAATTTTTGTTAATTTAAATTTCGATACTGCAATTAGAATCAGGTCGAATAATTACATTCTATTAATTAGTACTTACAGGCTCGATCGTTACATTTAAGCACAATGAGAAATTGTAAAATACCCCTTTCTATATTTTTATCCTTCAAATTCCAAAAGTCATATTTCTTATCTTCCAAAAATGTTGGAATCCGAGAAAATTCGATGCTGAGATCGAAGTAACGAAGATCAAAGTTAGTCTAAAGTACAGAATCTTTTTTAGATTACGACCCGAACTGCTTCGATAAAGTATCGAAGAGTGCTACATTTTATTTTTTTCCCTCTCTAAACGAAAATTGATATAACGTTATTTCTTATGCCGGATAATCGATAAAGAAGACGATCGATCTACTTACGAAATTACAAATAAGGGAAGCGATATCGCTTCTAACTTATAATATAAATGTAAAAACGTCATCATATCATCTTTAAATCCTCCTTTGTGTTAGACCTTACATTACCAAAATAGAAAATCCTCAAACTGAAAGAGATTCCCTTAGCACCTTTTCGTGAATCCTGTAACACGCAGGCTACCTATCACAGACCCATCGATCCTGAAAGAGCCGTAGGCAGTTTATTGGTCGAATCTTAAAAAAATATTGCCGTCGAAGGCATCATAGTTATCCTTCCGTTCGCTCTTTCTTCTCTTCCTGAGGGACAATCGCGGACCCAGACGCGGAGAATGATGTCGCAAAACTAACTAACTGGGATTCTGAGGCTTTCATCGTATAAAAGGCAATGAATACTTCCCGAGAATTCGGAAAGCCAAACGGGATATATACGACTTGTACAATTCTTGAACGAGTATTGCGCATCGATTCTCGATTTCGACCATTATCCTTTCTTTCTCTTTTTATCAAAATATTTCGTCGGTCTAGCCGACGATAACCGACTTGCACGATTACAAGTGGCGATCATATACCTGGCTCATTCTGTAAGGTACATTCACAGACAACTAAACGTGATATGCGAGCGCCCGTTCACTTTGATTGCGCTCTTTGATTTTACAATTCGTGGTAAGCTCCCGGAGAAAACTAACGAGCGCATAGAATAAGATAAAACTTCGTATTTTGCAGGAGACATTATCACCTTTTGATATCCCCACTTGCAATTGTCGATAAAGAATGAAGATTTTCTTCAGAGAAAAAGATACAGATACTTATACAATACTTAGTCGACTAAACATTTTATCAAGCTGCCTATCAATACTTAAAAATTACATCCGAAAGTTCTCCGCTGACTGCAAGATTCCTCGCTCGCACGTTCGATCGAGGAAGCTTACGCAAGCGTAGATCGAAAAAAACAAACAACCTTGTTAAAGCTACTATCGTGATGAATCGATTCTTGAAAGCTAATTGTAAGTACTTTGCCCCCGGCGAGGACTAGCAGCAATTTCATATGCGACAAAAGATATGTTCTGATATTTCTTAAAGCGTCTAAATGCGTCTAATGCGATTTTTTTATCAGTACGTTTTTCGAAAGACACTTTAAAAAATTACAGAGTACTTCGACGTCGATGGCAGTCCTGTGGTGTTTCATGTTATATAAATATTTTGATCTTATATTCAAAATTGTTTTAGATCTGATCTTAAAATTTTATTCAGTCAATGAAATGATTGTACAGCATTCGATTCTTTCATCATATTTAAAACGATCTTGAATATAAAAACTATAAATAGCGATCTTAGTTTCTCTTCTCAGAGAAGAAACGTGCCGTACCTATCAAATATTAGCGCACATTTTTTTTCTTCGTTCTAAACGACCTGCTAAACACCATTCGGAAGTCTTCGACATCGAAGTCAAATCCGACTTACGACACGGCGCTATCTCGAACCCCAACAAACACAAGTACAAAATAATCGAACATATAGCCCTAAAAATATCGAATTGCGAAACGAACATTGAAAATGTCGCGTGCATCGTTGTTTGAACGAGACGATGATTCTCAGACTTGATACAGTTATCAAAAGCAAAATTGACGCAACGACGTTTGCGGCTATTCACAAAGAAGAAGATATTCTGAGAATTGTCATCTCGAGGTACCATGGTTCCTGGCTCTTCCCCCCCTCCCTCTTTTCTTAATTTCTCGGTCCTTCATTTTTCGCACTTTAGCAGCTTTCTGTTTTCAACATTGTCTAACTAATCGGGAATCGGGAAGAGATAGAGCAGAACCAGGGCGGACAGGAATGTGGCAAAAAGCATCGCGGACAGAACGCGGTCTTGAATCGTACGGAGTGAATCTGCGGCCGGCTCTTCGGTGCCACTCTCCCCCCCATCGCGAACAAGGAGAAGAGCGGTGACGAGACGCGCCAGAGCCTCCAGCCCGTACGCGTCCATGTAACCCACGTCCATGATTGCGTCCGCGTCCAACAACACCTCCTGCAACACCAACAACGATACTACTCAGTCCCAGTTTCTACTTTAACGCACTTGCGAAAACATTTCTCACGTGACCTTAAAACGTATATCTCTGTCCTCTCCGAGGAAGGCCCTATTTTTGTACCAATGAGAAAAGAAGCGTTCCTCGGGGGATAGCCGTTCTGTTGCATCCCAGCCTATCACCGTACTTAAAGGAAATCGTTTGTTTCCGTGAAAGAACTTTTGATAGAGTTGATTTATTTCTCTGATTCTCTTTATTGAAGTTTTGTAACAGTACTCGTTATAATCGATTAATTTATTTGTTCAGTCTTTAATGAATCCTATCAAAAGTTCCATCTAGAAAGCAATCAAGGATGTCGAGAAAGAATGGATAGGAAAAAACAACAGTAATATAGTAATATTTTATAATAATGATTGATGAATTATTCAGATCGTTTGTAAAATTTAGGATAGTTAATCCATGGATGTTAATCGATGAGATGTTCGGATGATGGCAGGAAAGGTGAGAGCCCGAAATATAGACTGTTCCCCGAAGAAGCAACACAAAAGCGAACTGGAATCTAGGCACATGCAACTAAAGCTTCTTCGTTAATTCATTTTTCTTCTCTCCTCTGATCTTGTATATTTTTATTTATAACTATACGCCCGTATGTCTTTTTAAAATCGGTTTGCAACTCGATCAAAATCAGATGAAAATCGGGGACTGACTAGTAGTCGTTGAAAGTGTCATCGAGAAATGACGGCTGGATTGCCGAAGCGTTAGTCACGATGTATACAGACTTTCGGTTACGAATAATGTGCGAATAAATTTTTCCGTCCGACTGTTCACCAAGCAGGTTCGACAGATCTGATCCAAGAACAACGCTCGATGAAAGTATCGTCAATTGACAATCGTGCTTCATAAAGAGTAAGCTTTCGCACTGAGTCTCGTAACCAGTTTTACATTTTACTCTTCGACGAAGCACGCACAGTCGATCATATAGCACAATTACTATCATGATTCTCTTGCCACATCACCATTTGTTAAAGAAAAAAAAAAAAAAAAAAAAAAAAAAAACAGAAACATCGGATTAATTCGTTTCGGTATGGAAGTCTCCACCGTGTCAACATGTTCCATGATGTTGTACACTAATGATAACAGCGTGTCTCATGCATGTGTGGTATACCTTAAGCGAAAGAGAAGCACAAACTTCTTCGAAACTAATTGATTGATAAGATTAATGGAGTTTCTTACCTCATCAACGCCAATCTTCCGACACGCCTCGAGGAAGTTGTCAACGTTACGCCTACATCGTGCCATCGTCAATTTAGGCTACAAGAAACGTCGAGGTCAGTCTATTGACGTATGAAATGTATTACAAAATGACGAAAAAGATACTCACTACAGCGGGAGAAGGAACGTGTATACTGGCGACCGATCGTGGTCTAACGTGGTTCGCCAGGTGACAGAGAACCACGCCGTCCGTTAACGCTGGTGCGAGGTCCTCTGGCAATGCCATTTTTAATCTCGTCTCTATGTGCTATTAAAAATAAATACATTCTTGATTATACTGCATCTAGAAATAATGAAAGCTTTGCTTTTCGCTACAATGCTACTTACACTTCGTAGTTGTTCGATGAGATCAGCCTCTTCTTTGGCACGTTCGAACTCTCTTCTCATAGTAAAGGAATACTTTTCAGGCACGTTACTATTCCACGTGACCGATCGCGGGGATTTCGGACTGCCGCCGTTTCTGCTTGGACTCTTGTTGCCTAACAAACATGCGCATACTATCAGCATATTGTGTAATCAAAGTTCTCTCTTATACTGCGAGAAATGTATAAGAGAAATTTTTTTGTAAAATGTAAAAATTGCTCTTATACATCAACTGCGAATACATTCTTCAAGTAAATTTGTAATCTTCATCTTTAAATAATTACCTTCGACGTAACCAACCGCGGTTTTCACTAGCCTGGGCGCGTGCGCTGGACTCGAGTTTGTAGATAGGATACTACTCGAAGTTTTGATGGGCGAGCTAGGCTTTTTGTAAGGTTGCTCGAGATACTTTCCATTCTTATTATTGTACTCGTTATTGCCACCGTTGATGATGGGCGTATTTTGGTAGTTTATTCGCGACGGGGTAACCTTCTGCACCGGCCTCTTCAGTGCGTTGTCCTCGTTGAAGATTTGCTTGCCAGTCAGAGCGATGGTTTCTTTATTGTTGCCCATGTCGGTTTCATTTTGCGTCTCGTTGCCTGGAGGCGTCACTTGCTCGCGAGGTCTATACACGCTTAGACCTTCGTTAGCCCTCTGCTGCTTCAAAGCTTCCTTGTACTCCCTAAGAACAAAATAGCTTATAATATCAAAGCGCACGTTGTCACAGTCTGTCTGAGAACATGATATGATAACTTTTACGAATGTTATCTGATGATCCTTACGAGTATGAATGATCAAAGCAAGACAACTATATATGTATAAAATACCGAAAGCGTTATTACAATCTCACGTATTAATCCTCCAACTCGCAATATTTTAGAATGCAAATCAAAAATAATTTTTAATTATTTTTATTAAAAATTGCTAGAGATCTTGTTTCTAGTTTCTCAAAGGACAATTAATCATATCCCAAATTATATATGCACACATCAACATATATATATATATATATATTTCTTAATAAATATTTAACTGCACACACAATCGAATATTCAGTCATCTGGACACTGAAGAGGATTAATACGGCAAGGTCACTCGTAGTTGCTTAACGCATATAATACGTCACAGTATTACCATAGGCGCGCCTACCAGACGTACGGATGAGTAAATGAGTAATGCAAATGTGATAACATGAGATAAACTCGGACGGACAAGGACTTTTGTTGATATGGTCCAAAGCGAAGTTACCTGTACGTCTGTATGTGATTGAACGGCCTCTTATCGTCGCCGTTCACCATCACAGTCGTCGCAGTTTGGAGCGGATGTACCGATTGTTGTGCGGACGGTATCTGCTGCGACTGACTCGTCAAATGCGTGGACTCCAGATGGCTGTAAAAAGGGATTGCCAGCCACGATAATGCACATGCACGCATGCAAGTATATGTATATATATATGTAAACTACCGTGACAATTCGTATCACAATATCAATGGCAAACATTGAGGGAACGCGCTCGTTTGTTTCGAGGGAAAGCACGCGGATTGGGTAATTGACCCCACTAATCATCGATAGGCTCCACTCACCCCGGTGGCGTAATCGATGTGTGATGAAGACCGGAGATCATCGGTCTTCTAATGTCGGCCCCATTTTCCGAGGTGCTCCTCTCTAATCTCCTCTTTTCTAGTTGATCGTGCAGTATCATCGCCTACAAGAGATTTTTCGTGAGAGAGTGAACTATAATTTTTAACAGCTTCATAAAAGACATCTTAATTAAGCAGAAATAGTTTTTGAGCTTAATTGATTTAACTTAATTTTTTAAATCTTTTTTTAATTTAGAATTAAAAATCTTCATCTTTGAATAAGAAATAATGTTCTCAATCAGCTCATGTTATTTTTTATCCCAGAATTACATTTTAATTATAGATTTTGAAGTGAATTCTTGTTGAAGAAAAATCAATCTTCGATACGTGAGAGAAATAGTAAACATGAGAAAGCACGTGATTTTGCCGTACTTTAAATAGACACGCATGCTTATTATTGATGCAGTATGTATCATAGTTTTGAACCATAATTTTGAAGCATCGTTAACATGACGTTTTTATTGGGTCAAGGTTTTGTAACGAGATTTGAGCGACAGCCAACAACGGGTTGTCGAGACGACTATCATTACCGTAGCTCGACTTGAGATCTATTTAACAGCTAAATATAGCGGCTATGTCATCCTTTAAATTCCGTCATACAGTCTATTGCTTAAACACTTAAATTTCAAACAGAAATCTAAGTAGAACGATAAACTCTTGATAACAAGCAGCTGTATCTTTTCTTAATCAATTGTCGGCGCTACACTAACCATATTCCTATCTCATATCTTATAGAAATCTGATTTCTTTATCTTGGATGGAAGTTTAATTACCTTGAAATGTTACATACTTTCTAGCCCTAAATCATTCATATAAATAGAATCTGCAAGTACGGCAGTCGATATTTATATTTACTATAAATAAGAATAAGAAATAAAGAAGAAATTGAAATTGAAATATTCTTGTACTCGAAAAAAAAATTAATGAAATATAAAAATGTGTAGTTCGTATTCTTCATAATTGAAATATTTTTTTTCTTGAACCAATTATAATCGTTATTTGCTTTTTGCGAAGGTCTTATGGCTGAGCCTACCTTGCCCAACTCATCCTCCAGGGATGTGTGCTCCCCGGGTGAAATCGTGCTGGGTGTCGACGTACCGCTGCAGGATCCATTTACGCCTACCTCATGCGGCAACGTTATCGAGAGCGGTGAGCATTCCTGTCGCCACAAGCTGCGAACTTCGCCGTCATGTACCTGCACGCAAACGGTGGTCAACAGGAGGCATGTAAAATCGTGAGTAGTGTGCATTTTGCGCACCAATAGAATTTTATTCGTGCACTTTGTACAATGATTTTGATTGAAAATCAAGCGCAAACTCGCTCGCCTTTCTCTCTTTTTCTACAATAATTTATACAAAGATTGCATAAAAATTTACAAAAAGCTGTGTATAATAATGTTTCTAAATTCAATACTAAGAGGTCATATGAATAAAAGAATTAAAGAAAGAAGCGCCTAAGCAGAAGCATTTGTTCTAAAGCAAAGATACAAAGTAAAAGTATGTCCCACTATTATGCTATTATGCTATTATTGTTACAAAATATTTTAATAGATACGTCTACTAATATCTATCCCTTTAGTTACACAAATAAATATTTTAACTATACATAAGCATAAGCAAATGCTGTAATATCCTCGTTTATTTTTTTACAGCATTTTCTTCGTCAAAAGAAACAGAAATATTTATTCCGTTTTAATACGTACATGGTTCAACATGTTTATTATCTTTCAAAGTTTGTTTTAGAGAAGTAAAAGCAAAAGCGTTTGTGCTTCGGTTTATTCATATGACCGATTATCCGCACTGGATCTTTGGGTCAGAGGTCCGTGCGCGGTTCGGCGGTAGACTCGCCGAATAACTTCGCGAGGAGGTGGCTGTAGAGCGTGTGCAGAAGATGCAGCGATAGCGGAAAGGCCACGAGAGCGACGGTGAAACTAACCGCGCTGTGGATTTCCTGGGACCAACGTTTGTCGACGCCGTCGCTGGTGCTGTACCCGCTGTCGACGTTGTGCCGCCGGTGCGATCTCGTGTCCAACGTCGCGTGACCCCTCGCGTCCAGAGGTGTCCGCCGCGTACGACCGCCTCTGGCCCTCTCGTGTTTCGCTGCCTGCCTTTCCAAGTACTTGAAAATGTGCGTTCGCCCGCGAATGCATAGCTGAAACGGGCAGTGAGAACGATCACCTTAGTATATGAAATCGGTACTCTCAGTGAAGAAAAGACGTTCCGCAGCAGTTTTATTTTTGATGCCTCTCGGCGATATATTGAATAATATTGAACCGTCTCGAGCAGGGAGATATTGATTCATAAATTCAAAGAAAGTCTCGAATAAAGTACGAAGCGAAAGGCATTGGTTCCGCAATAAATTCTGTAGGCAGACTGTGACTAAAGAAAATGGCAATTTGATGAAGTAATGTCGCGTATTAAAAAAAAATCCGCCAAGGAAAGTGCGTAGGAAGACGTATTGCGGGAAGAAGATTCGAGTGCTTGAGTGAAAACGAACGAATCACTAATACTAATGCTCACCGAGGCAGGTGGTGAGGTCAGCGGATTGTCGGATAGTTTGAAATCTACCAAGCTCTTCATCTTCCTCATCTCATTTGGAAGCACAGATATTCGATTGCCGCTAATATCCAGCTTCACGAGCCTCAGGTACGTCAGTTCTGTGTAAAGTGGGATTTCAAAATATAATTTCTCGCATTTAATCGTCAGTCCTGAGACAGGCTTATCTCTTCGTCAGAACAAAATTGTAATATTTTTAATATTTTCTCTAAATCTCTTTTCAATTAAAATCAATTTTACTTAACAAATAAATTAAAAAATCATCTATTTAAAATGATTTATATAAAGATTGATATTCTCAGCGAACGCTAATTTTATTAAAACTGATTTATTGAGAGTTAGTTTTAAATTCTGAACTGGTTTTCACAAATTAATATTTATTTTTCTGAATAGATTAACACAATTATTTTCTAATCACGATTATAACGCAATGAATTTATCCAAGCGTGATAAATATCTGTTTTGTGTATCACAATTGTATTAAAAAGGTGGGGGGCCTACCTATAGGCAGGTGCACTAGCAAGTTGCTCCTCAGATCTAGAGACCGGAGTCGCGCAAGGTCGCCCATTCGAGGTGGAAGACTCGTGATTTCGTTGCAACCTGCGTCCAGCTCTGCCAATG
>JAJVSH010000007.1:1012455-1039501 GCA_021460005.1 Tetramorium alpestre | reverse complement strand
ATATATATGTAGATAGTTATTATAACTTCCAACAACTTTTAAAGTTAAAATTCAAAAGTTTTAATTATACTATGCTGCATAGTCTAGCGGGAGCTTAACGTTATCGGCGCTATTACGCCATATCGTACAGGATGCCTGCGATANTGTATCACTCATTGTCAGTCCAATGTGTACGTGTGTAAATATGCATTTGTATGTATATACCAACCTAAGATCGAGGTAGTTCAAGGATTGGAGCATTACGACGGTTTCCGGGATTATTCTTATGGCATTATGATAAAGATGCAGCTTTTCGAGGAATGGAAATTCCGTGACTTCCTCCGGTAACTCACTGAAACGATTCTTCGAAAGGTCTGTAACAGAAAGCAGATACTCATCTTTACGATGTGCCAAGCGATAAAGACACGACGGTCGCCGCTTCCGCAGTTTAAAAAGAAACGTCGAGAGAAATTTCAAGAGGCGTCGCGTGATTTCAACAGGAAATTAGAACGCGTTATAAACACATAAAACAGAGGGGGGGGGGGGGGAAAGAGATCTGAAAACGCTACTGAAAACTGATTTGCAATTAAAAGCTGTCGCTCGACATCAAAGTTTCGCGTTTCCCATTGAAAACAGTTCGTTGCATCGCAAAAGCAATCGCGCGAGCAATAAACGACGTCTCTAAACGGCCGATCGGTCGATAAAACCCGTTGAGGAGCGGTGCTATCGAACTGTCTTAATAAGGCACCGATGTCTCCCATGGCAACAGCTGTATACCCCGGTTAGGGTGATCTTAGGGTGTCGCTGGGGGGTTGTTATGAATGGGGCGCGACGGCCACGTGCGCGCACAGGCTCGAAACGCAGGAAAACGACAAGGGTAGCTCAGCTGCTCCCGGCTTCGAACCTTCTTTCTGATCAATAACAGCCGTCCTCGAGTCGTCTTGCGAACACATTCGCGAAGGACGTCGCCGATATCCAACACTTTCGAAATAGCTAAGTTTCTAATACAGATAGCTGCACGTACAAAAATATCGCAAGCGTGTTTAAAATTAGATGTGCAGTTACATAAGATGTTGCAAAATTAACATTTTACTTAGCTTAATTATAGAGAATAAATAAATATTTGATAAATATAATTATCTTTCGTTTTATATATTAAACTCTTGATTGTAAGGTATTAAACATTTCATCTTTCCTTAGTTTTAAATGTATTCTCCAAGGCGTATATATATTTTTAACATCAGTGTTTGACGGAGAGAAGGGCGCGGTCATTCTTGCTTGTACTTGACATTTAAATCGCTTGGTGAGTCGATCATAATAAGTTAAAACCTTCTGATAGTTTTAAAATACAAAAGCCTTGATCCTATTTAATATAAGTCGTCAACAGAATAATTGAGACAACACAACAGACAATGTTTCATAAAAACATCTAATAATGTAGTATAATTTTGTATGTATTTTATGTGCATATCTTTCTTCTTTTCTTTATAAAGTATACCGAATAGATTAACTTCCGGAAATTTTCTAAATATAGCCAAGCCTGTAAGGAGGGAGAAAATTAGATTTCGAATTCGTCGAACGATCAACGGAAATTGGTAATCATTGCGAAGGATATGCGAGATTTCCTCTAAAGGAATCGAAAGCAAAGTTTCTTCAGCAATTTTCGTCAATTCAATCGACATTCTTTTTCTTGAAATAAATAAAGAGCGTCTCTTCACATAAATTTTATTGCAATTTGTGAATTGCATTTAAAAATATTAATAATACACGTAGTAATTACTTCTGCATTTATATAAATAAAATATTAAAAAATTATAACCGAATATAATTAGTAACAATATGATGGTTAAATAAATCGTTAGTAAGTTAATTTATTTTCAAGTTTTCTCTTTCATTGGTACATCACTGGGAACGCAGATTGCAATAACTCAATCTTGCGAATAGCGCTCGTAATTCACCATAGCACAAGATACAATTCGTCTTCATTCGTCGAAAAATGTGGCAATTTACGCGGTTACGACCCGAGGGCGTGTCTTGACAAGCGTAACTTCGTTAATCGATCTCGATTCTTACATGCTGCGCGAGCTAAGCGTATTGAAACGGGAGCAACTCGAATGGGGAGAAATTCGAGGCGTGAATAGGGATGCCTACAACACTTTCATCGCGACAAAGTATTTAAGCTTTTACTCTCAATGCTGCAAATCGACATTTTAATAGAATGCTGAACAATTGAAATGTTGGGGCATTATTAAAAAATTCAAATAATAGATGTTATGTAGAAATGCATAATACTTAATTTTCATTTACTTTTGAGAAAGTAATTCTGATATTTTTTTCCATAATCGCATAACCATTGAAAAGAATCTTTGAAAAAATTTATTGAATCCAATATCGATATTTATAGCATCAAATAACTTGTCGAAGTATCAATATCCTTTGTCTAAGTCTGGTCATTTCTAAGTCTGGTAAAATACGGTCGATGTTCGCGGCGCGAGGGCGTCGGCCTGTCTGACGAAGACGGGGCTGGAACCCCTTGCCAACCCCATGAACAACTCCCACACAATATTGGATTCTCTCTCAAGCTCTCTTTGTGCAAAAGTGGCAAAATTCAGTGGCGAACAGTCATGTCGTCGACACGGTGTATCGTAGGTTCTCTGTTGTAGAATTCACTCGCTAACAACGTATAACGTGTCATCATAATTCACAGATTTAGAGGTGTACGTTGCTGGCGGAAGGCTTTTCCTCCGGTTCTCCCTTTCGCGAGACGTAAAATTGTATCGTGAAAGCATGGGAGGCAACACTAAAGAGCGACTCTCGTCTCTGAATACGGTCGTTAGAAGTCGGAAAAATTCATATTTCTATTGTATTTTCAGTAATAAGTTGGAAAAATTTACATTTATATTTTTTAATATTATCAATTATATTTTAATTATAAAATATCAAATATCATATGTATTTAATTACAAAGCTTTTACGAGAAAAATATATAAAAATTTTTCTTCAGGATTGAAGGATATATTTTTTTTCTTAAAAAATTTTTTTGACACTAATATATTTTTCAAGATACTTGGAATATATTATTTTTCAATATATAGCGATATTTAACTAATGTAAAACTGAGATAAATATAATGTAGTATTAAGTAATTAAAATCTTGTAGATAAATTCTAATCTGAAGCTATTATAATTAAAAAATCAATACAGTTTTAGCATTTTTAAAATAATAAAAGCATTATTAAATTAAATTATAGAATAATATTATATTTTTCATTATTATTTATGAAAAAGAGATTTTATCTTTTTATGCCGCATTACCGATCAGCATGACGGAAGTTAGTCATACCGCGATTTCAAATTTAGAAATGGCCGATAAAAATCAGCGTAACCATACGGACGAAAGACTCTATAAATATATCTACACTTCCGTTTCTAACGGTCAGACGGACACGATAAATATCGCAGCCGTGCCCTTCGCGATGGCTGTACAGGACGTTTCAGAAAGGGTCGATGCACCGGAACATTTCAAGGACCAAGGTCGAGGTCCTGCCTGTCGAGGATCGATACGCAATTGCGTGACGCGCAGTGACATTATTTGCTGATAAAGGGCGTGGCAGTTTTATAAATCCATTTTGTGCATTCCAGATTTACTTTATCTAAGATAAAGACTTTTGTAAAGTATCGAGCAAGAAATATTGTTAAACTATTTTGAGAATATATCTGTTATTTTTATTATACTTGGAAATCAGTCAAGAGAGATCTATTTTTTTACAAATGTTACTATTAACTGTAAAAGCTGTACTACGCTCATTTCCATCAAAATGTTGATATGCAAATTGCAACATATTGAATTTTAAGATAATAAATATTTGAGAAAACTTATAATTCAGATTCGAATATGAAATTCATTTGATTCATACTCGATGAGAATCGTGAATTAGGAAAGAAAAAAGTTTTTAACTAATTGTAAGATAGTGTAACTCAGAGATAAACGCGTCAAGTCGCGAAGTCGGTGGGAGGATTTACTTATCTAGCGGACTCGACATGAAAAAAAAACTTTGGTGAAAAACGAAATCGTGAAAAATGTCTACCTCGCAGTTTCCATCCAATTACTTTTCGTTTGCTGAAGTAAGAGATTTGTAAGGATGGCTTTCTAAAATGCGATTTTTTTTTAAATTGATAAAGCATTTGATTGTCTACATATATCCACAAATAATCGCTTTTTGTCCACCTTGCAAAATTAAAAATAAAAGAGTTGATTAAATTTTATCTTATCAATTTTGTAAAAATTCACATTTCGGAGTATCAACTTTATAGATTTGCGCTGAAACACAAGAGGTCATCGGCCCGGATAAATGTTCGACTAGGCGAGACAGCTCTTTGACGCTCGTCTGGCAACGACTGCCCACAGTTTCTTTCTCTCGTTCAGGTTTCCATCTATGTGCGCGATCACGAGAGACACGCGTTCTCGTAACAGGTAGCCTTGAAGGCCGAGCCCGGTCATTTCCTCGAACCTTAACTGACTGGCTGTGTTGTGTTACAGTGCAACGAATGAATCGTTATTTGCGGAGTCAGAAAAATTCGAAGGGATCGTATGTCGAAATAAACAAGGAATAAAGAAGAATAGGTATGTTCATTTTGATGAAACTCACAGGATAAAAATAGAAATATTATCTTTTTAAAAATTATGTTACGAAGTAAGATAAAATAAGAAAATATATTTAAAAAATGATATTTTATTAACAGCATATTACACTATTAAATTTATAATGCTAAATTGTACTCAGTTTGAACCATTTTTAATCATTTTTGCGATTACCGTCAGTACTCTTATTCAATATATCGTTAACTAAATCAATGAAGTTAAATACATATTAATTACATGCTTTATGTTCAAATAATAATTTATACAGTAGTAGTTGGTAGTTAAAAATAATGTAATATTATTTTTACTTAACTCAAGGAATTAGTTTAAATTTAATCCTTTGACTATTTAACAGTGTAGAACTAATTAAAATCTTAAATGTGTAGAACTAATTAAAATCTAATTAAAATCTAATCTTATTAATTCAGGAGCATTAAAACAAATATAATCAATAACAAATAACTCATTTTATTGAAATGAGAATATGACATATTGAATTGACAAGATTATTTTTAATTAAATTAATACTGTTAATTAGACTAATACATAATTTTTCCTTATGTAAAAGGTAAATATTTTATAGGAGATGTAAATACCTCTTCATCTCGCAAAAAACATTGCAATTATAAGATTTAATATTTTTTGTTAGTCAACGCAAAATTAATAGTATATGAATTTATGAGTTCAATTACAATTAAATTTATTTATTATTAGTTTATTACTGATATTACTGATCAATCCATTTAAGTTTATTCGTACGAGATAGATGTGTGTACGCGAAATGTAGAATTTAATTACACGTATGAATCCAAATAGCGATTAGGACAGGATATACGTGATATAGACCGCGTATATTTCCCTGGGGCGAGATAGACTGCTCAACGGCGTTATTGAATGGATAGAGGAGTTTGTTTAGGCTTAGAGAGCCGGTTTACCGCGCCCCTACCACCTGAGGATATGATGACGCATAGAGCTAGTAGATGATAGGAACCAAGCGGCTCTTTTAAATACCTGTATAGAAGGGACCGTAAATGTCTCCGACTTACAACTTAAAACTCGAACCACTTGCTTCATTCTCGCAGAGAAGTAGTTTACTTTTTTCATAAAGTTACTTTTTTTCTTAATTTGTCCAATTTTTGCATGTTTCAGTCGTGACCCGTGAGATATAATATCCATATTTCTTATAAAATTCTATAGGAATTCTAGGATTCTACATAGACTGTAGACACTTATATATAGTTTCATATTTCCTAAAAATAAAAATTCATACATTTTATTAAAATAATATGAAAATTTGGAGAACTAATATGTTATCTGTAATCTAACATATTTTATATGTGCAAAGTGCACTATTTCGTAATTTTGGCAATAAAAATGTTCTCTTTAAAAGTTATGCAATATATTTATGAATTCGACAAAAAAGAATATGAGATATGAAACTGTTATTCCTTTTCTCGTAGAGAATGTTGCAGACTTGATCATGTATTTTAAGCCAACGCACAGAAATCGTTCTTTATAATTGAATTATAGTTACATTAGTGAAATCACTCAAACTCATTTGTAGTATGTAAAATAGATTGATTTGTTATGCAAGCAATATAAAGCCGCATGTACGCGAGCTCGTATTTGCCTCGCGTTTAAGTATGGATATAAATCTCGATGCACGAGGAAGGAATTCTCGGGTTTCTGGGTGTGTCTCGCGCGAATCGTGCGTTCAAGCGAAAAAAGTCGCGTCTCCGTGACATGTCGTCGTCGTCGTCGTCGTCGGCCATGAGTCGCAGGTGAAATTGACTTCTTGTTAATTGGAACGCGTCACGCACCGACGTCGGGGATTTCTACTCTGATGTGGGAAAATGCAAACTTCGACGGCACACGGAAATTGGCCTTATTGATCGCACGATGTTATCGAAGATGTTATTGTGCAATAGCTGTCTAAAAATAGATGGAACGTAGCGACGGGCTGTTTTAGAACAGGTAAAATATAGATTAAAAAGAGAGAGCGAGAGAGGCTCTTCGGTTTTTTATGTATCACGCGCGGCATTTCCGGTCGAAAGAAATTTTTGCTTCGCATATATTCGACGATCCTTTTTGTTTTGTTTTATTATTTTGAAATTTTTCTTGGCAGTATCACGCAGCGAACGTTCGCCAGCAAGAATGTATTTCTGTCGAATGACGAAGCTTATTCGCGACGATGCAATAATAACATAATGTAATATCGATTCCGCGTCGGCTGGTTGCGCTCGTTACGATCAATCGGTGATAAGTATTACGCCAGCGATAAGTATACCCGGCGCCGTAATCGTCACATTAGTTCCCCTGAAGCTTTGCTTCACATAAACGAGCTAATGTAATACTCGTGACAAGACATGAAGACTTTCCAGCACTTCTTTTTAATCCAGTCGTCAGACAGAGTCTTTAATTTCAATATTTAATAAAACGCATTTTTACGTATTATAATGAAATACAAACTTTGAAAATCTGAATAAATCTAAATAAATAATATTTCCAAAAGATATAAATTGATTTTTTTAATATGGACATATCTCAAAACTCTACGCGTCGGCTCATATTACGAAAAATAGCGCAATTGAAGGTTTTATAGTGGGAATAAAAAAAAAATAGAGAGACGAACGTGTCCACGTGTGGTCTCGTACAGTCACGGTGCCTCAGACGTTTCCCATTGCCGTCACGTACTTTGCGGCCGCAGAAAGTGTGGCCGGGACGAGGGAATCTATCGCTGGCGCACGTTCAAGAAGAAGCACGACTTTACGTCGTTAAGTTATCCCGCGCCGAGATACGGCGGGGCCGCAAGAGCCCCGCATAAGGGCCGTCTCGAAACCGTGGAAACAGAGGGCGATCGATAACGGCCCCATGGTGGTAAATATTACCCACGAGGGTTGCCGCAGTCAAGTACGCAAGGTGCTCCGCGGCGCGAGCGTTGCTCACTCCGGCATGCATTCGCGCTACGAAACAAAGTGAAATATTCACGCTGTTATCAGCGTGAAATTTGACCGAGTTACCTCTGCGGGAGAGACCGGTCGGAAACTTTGTTGCAGAATGCACCGCACGGGAATGCGTCCGCTGCAGTGAAAGCTGTTTGCACAGGAAAATATGGAAATCGAAGGAAAGGTGAGAGATCTTTCGAAGAATTAAAATCGCACGACGATCAGAATCTTTTAACTGACTTTTTTTTAGATAATTATAATTCATATATGAAACTATTATGATATTGAATCAATATTCCACTAATATTATTTTATTAATTTTTGCCGGACAGGAAAATTATAAAATAGCTATGTAGAAAGCGATACATTTAATAGACGTTATATCATTGTTTCACTTAAATTCGTAACAAAAAAATATGGAAATTGAAGAAAAAGAGAGATCTTTCCAAGAATTAAAATTACACAATGATCATAATTCTTTAACTAACTTTTTTAGATAATTATAATTCATATATGAAACTATTATATGATACTTAATCAATATTATTTTATTAATTTTTGCCGGAAAGGAAAATAATAAAATAGGTATGTGGAAAGTGATACATTTAATAGACGTCCTATCATTGTTTCACTTAAATTCTATTAATGTCTATTCGTTCGATTTCAAGTATAAAATGTGCATTTTCGCGACGCAAGATAATATAAGCCCGACAAAGCCGTAGCTTGAGCCTCTAGACCGTCTTTATGACATTGTCATTGTGACGTAGCGCAAACTTGGTCAGTTCCGCTATGACGCAAAGAATTACTGGCTAAACCAGCAGGAACGAAGAATCGATAAATCCCTCTTCGTCCGGAATAAAAGGACTCTCTTGAGAATTACTCCCCATTCGAGACGCGACAGTCATCGCGCACTTCGCATGCCTGGCAGAGAACGCGATTCTCACATAATTGACTTTCGCCATCGTCGTTGTCGTCACGACGGCGGCGACATATGACGCCAGAAGAAAAACGACATCGCGGGAGCGACAGCACCGGTGAGACGGGACGAAGGGGAAAGGGAGGAATCGTGCACGAAAAGAAGTTCACGGCGCATCCGTCCGGGGACCTGAGAACGCGTCTTCGTCGTCGCGTGCTGTCCTTGAACCACGTCACTATTGCCGTGTCATTGGCGGGTGAGATCGCGTTAAAGACGTAGAGGTGGAGAACCGCGCGGGAACAAGGGGGGAATTCTACCTCCCTTTCTCTCTCTGTCTCTCTCTCTCTTGTCGCTTTTGTGAGGGACCGCCACAACTTCCGGCGATGCGCGGACGCAAGTACGGACGAGACTGGCATACTCGATCGGATGCCATGCGGAATTCGAGAGCCATCGTCCGATCGTGAGCGAAACTCGGTGACATTCACCAATTCCGACTTTATTTACCGCGATAGCCGTTAATGACTAATAAATATCTACACTGAGAGAAAAATATAGTTATTTTTGAACCCAACCACAATTTTATATTTCTAATGATAATTATGATTAATACAATGATGCATAGAAGTATTATAAAATTATGGTTGAGTCCAAAATTTAAGTAATTATATTTTTCTCTAGTGTAACGAATTTTTAAAATTTTAATCGAATTATATTAATAAGATTTAATTAAATTAATAGCTAAAACTAATTTTTTAAAAACAATTTCAGTTATAAACAGTAGCATTTTTATTTAAATTATTTTTCTATGCACATATATGTATAATAAAATATTAAAATAACATTAATAGACAGAGCTGCTATTTTTTAAAAGTACAGTTATTTGCAGCCACGTGAAATAAAAGATGAAATCCTCTGTGGTGTCGTAGCTGTGAATCTGCATGTTCGAGACTAATATTCGGTCGGAACATTTTCGTGTTTCCGGCAAAATTGAATTCACCGAGCGCTGTAACGCCTGGAAATCTCGTATACGCGTTCTGATGAACGATGTTTGGATTCCGTCTAAGCCGGCCGTCAGAGATAATTTCCATGACTGCGAGTCGTCGACCATCTGGTACATGACGATTCGACGACCAGGCATTGAATTACGTGCGTGGAAGAGAATTAATTTACGCAACGTTGAATACGATATAGACCAATAATTTTTTCAAACGTGAGAGACAAGAGAATTTTGAATGAAAAGAAAAATTAAATCACTAATTAATAAATCAATAAATACAGTCCAAACGGAATCTGCTCCAAATTTCGCTCGAAAAAGTTGGGTACATGAGAGAGAGAGACGGCGATATTTCTGAAACATCACGTTTTCACGATCCGGTTTGTACGTGGACGAGATGGCTGATGCGTGTCGAACAGTGCGTCGCATTGTGCACGCAGCAGTCTCCGGCGACGCGTTCGGCCGTGCGTGATTATAGATGTATGTACATTTGGTGGACGTGCCAGTGTGCATGGCACGGACGCGAACGTACGGCCGGGGAACAAAGGAGACGTTTTTTCCCCGACGAGAACGTTTCGATTTTACGCCGGCGCCGATATACAGGGTGTCCCAGCCACGCCAATTTTAATTTTGCTAACCGGTTCCTCGATCGCAATCTGCAGTCAATTGTTCTAACGAAAGTATCGGAGCATTAGAACATTTTTTTTATTATTATTAACTATTAAATTCGAAGCTAAGGATCTTATGATTTAAATTCAGCCACATAGGCAGAGAATAAATTTACCATTGAAATTAGAGAGAACGCGTATTGAATGCGTTGCATAGGAAATACATATGTTTATCAAAGATACACACACGCGGTGGTTTCACAACGTTTCCGTCGCTGATTATGCTCGCTTATTTCCGCGTGGATTCTACTTTCGCGCGTATTGTTTGCGGCGGAGTCTCAAATAAAATCCAACTTTTCATTAGCCACATCGTTCTTCTAATTATAGACACTGGAAAAGAATCTTTCTCCTTTTCCTTTCTTACGAAAGCCAAACCGGTATTTATGTACCGTCGTATAAGTAAATGTCATATAAATAAAGGCGTCGAGTATATTTTCATTGTATACACTTGCCACATTGTTAAAAAATCCAGCAAAAAATAATGCTGGAAAATGGGAATTTATGCTGGAAGGAAAAGCACGAGAAAAGATGTCCGCGGGTAAATATTATTTACCGATGGAAACGCAATCACAAGGATGAACGCGAAGATTTCATTATGACGCGTATTTTAGTATTATGTACTCACGAAATCGGTTAATTAAGAAACTGACATCTCTGACAAGGAAATCTCAACTTTCCAAGTCATTTAGATAATCTCCGAGTGCAGTAAATGACGAAAGGCTGTGCGCATTGTCTACGTTCTCTATACTTCGACTACGACGGTCGATGCAAAAATGGTAGAGGCAGAATTGCAGAAAAGAATTTCATTTACACCGTTGCGAGATGTAGACTTATGATATCATAAATTTATTGTAATTGCGCATTTGCGCGATTATTAAAGATCGTAATTAATTTCTAGGCATATGCTGACGAATAAAAACGTTTAATCGCGATTAAACTTGAATAAATGTTGTGAATAATTAGAGCAGGTAATTATATTAGATCGCAATTAACATTAAATAATTACATCTGCACTTTATATTGTGCTCTATAATATAGAGAATTATAAAGCATATTAATAAATGTTGCAAAGAATATTGTTAATTAATTAAAACGCGCATGCACATGATTGCTCTTCTGATTTACATCTCCTCTATCATTGTAGCCGTTTCCGTTATCGCGATCTCGTATGAATCAGTTTGAGTTGCCAAGGTCTAAAAGACGCCTCTGTTCCCCGTAATTTGTACCCAACAAATGACGACTCGAGATGATCGTCGAGGCGAATTCGTCGGTCTCCGTTTCCACGCGAATTAGCCACGCGCGGTCGCGTCTCCCAATTTAAACTCGCGAGAAGCCAAGAGTCGCGCTTTCGCAGATTGAGTTAGCCTTAATGACGAGGCGGCCTACAAATTAGACTAATGTGCTATCGAGCGACAACGATGCCGTAGAAGAGAAAAAAAATAGCTACCAAGGCACATGAAAAAAAAACATGTGAAAAAAGGTTATAATTATAATTATAATCCTGTTAGAGGAATATAAATAATATGTGTATAGATAGTTTTTATAACTTATTATAAATAGTGTAACAAGCGACTTGTGAATAATATCGAAATACGCAAATACAATACATAAAGTTTATAATTTATTACAAACTTGCGCGTAAATTTATGACTTGCGCGTATTTTAATATTATGTAATCACGAAATCGGTTAATTAAGAAACTGACATCTCTGACAAGGAAAACTCAACTTTCCAAGTCGTTTAGATAATCTCCGAGTGCAGTAAATGACGAAAGGCTGTGCGCATTGTCTCGTACGTTCTCTATACATATGCATGAGTTGCTCGCACTTTGGCTATCGCGACTTTTATTCGCCGCTCGCGATACATTGTTCCGCTCTCCCGATAATTTTATGCTAAGGGTGTAGCTTACAAATGGAGGCTGTACATTTTCAGCCGCGCGGATATGGCGCTCGTTGAAAAGAACACGAGGGCTACAAGCCGTCTTCTTCTCTTCATATGTTCACATATTTTCACGCATATCGAATACGAGCTCACACAGCGCGCAAATGGTTCGATCGTTGCGCGTGTACGCACGAAGTGCATTTCAGCGGAAAGCGGCTTTGATCTTTCGATCGTTACTACTCGCGAAGCGAGGTACCTACTCGGCGAATTGAATCGTGTCACTCGCAGCTGCAGAGAGACCACTTTATGAATCGAAGAACTAAAGGATTTGTTATTGCCGTTGCTGGTCATAACTGCAAATCGATGGTTACTGAATATGATTTTTTTTATTGGATTAATCCGTCTTTGTGCTAAAAGCAAATCTGACCAACGTAAGATTTGATTCAATTTTTTATTTTCCAAAATGCATAACATTTAACATATCATGTAACATAAAAGAAATACGAATTTTATTTCTTATGTAGATATAATTGTGAAAAGTTGCAGTAATTGTTTAACTCATTTTTATACTGAACATTAGATTTAATTCAATTTTTTATTTTCTAAAAATGCATAACATTTATATGTAACGTAACAAAAAAATACGAATTTTATTTCTTATCTAGATGCAATTGCGAAGAGTTACAGTAACCTATTTTTTTTAATTTAAAATGAACATTGAAATTCAATTAAACTTAATTGAAGTTTCTTTTAAGAACTTCAATTAAAATCTGAGCATTAGTTGAAGTTAATCTGGATCAAATTCTGATTCCGAAAATTTATGATTTCTAGGAGCTAGAAAATAAAAGCTATCCATGAAGATGGGTTTTTACGTAGTCTGTGTCTGTAGTCTCGCAATCTCGTAATCTCGTAAATCGCGATTCCTGTGCAAATTGCATTAGCAAGAATACATCGCAGATTGGCTGCGCCGATAACCCCGTGCTTTTATCTCGTCAGATAAATTTCGCGCAATGGGATCATCACGGCGAGTTCGAACAATGAGCGATCGGAAGGAGCGATATTCTACGTGCAACAATGGGGCCTGAGATAATCGTATTTTCGGCGATGCACGCGACCGACATGAACAATTCTTAGCAAATCGGTTAAACAACGGAGTGCATAATAATATAGAAGCCACTCCGCATTGCAGTAACGAAAATATTTTCCAACGTCACCCTTTCTCGTTCGAATAAAAAAAATAAATCATTTATTGCTAAATAAAATACATTCTTTTTTAAAGAATCTCTCATCTTTTAAAGAATTAATCGTTAAATTTCATTCGGTATTCATAAAATGTTAAAATATTAAAAGAAATTTTCGCGTTCTCAATTTTGCAGATGTTCGCGAAAAATTGCACATCGCGACCCAAATGTGTCATAAACGCGTAATTTAACTCGTACGAGTGAAAAATATAAGGCAAACTGCGAGGCTATAAATTAAATTCTTTTTAATCATACAGCCAAGAGATATCGGACTTCACTTTTTATTAAACAGTGTAACTGTTTTAAAATCCTTTACCTTCCGGAAGGTCTTTTCAATATCCAACAGAAATAATTATATCTACAAAGTTTTTACTTCGCATTTACTTTAAATTTAAAAAGTGACAAAGTACAGTGAATAGAAGGAAAATTTATGCTTAAAGTCAAGCTCGATTGAAAAAATTATGTTAATAGCTACGTGACATTGGAGGACAAAGGATCCAAGTGACTTCACCATATATATATATACATCGGAAAGTTAAAGACAGAGACAAATTTGTTTTTTCCGTTATTCTGACACTTTCTGCATACAAAATAACACAGTACACGCAAGCTTTGATGAAAGAGAAAGGAGAAAAAAAATGTGTAGTACAACTGAAAAGAACATGCCTAATTATATTATTAAAGTCAAGTACATCTTTAAAAAAAAAAAAAAAGAATAAATGCGTCGATTGTTAGATAAATCTTGAAAAGTTTTCAAAGTTTTACCTTCAAGAATTTCCATGAATGCATAAATATTTATGCGCCTGAGGCATGAAAGGGTACAACTTGAATAGCTTGATATCGTATGTTTGATCGTTATTGCATTAAAGCCGTGCATAATGATGGGCAGTTTCAAAAGACGTATTTCTTGACGCGATCCCTTCTGGAAATGATAAAGACTGGCTCGCGGAATAGGAAATTAACCGAGAAATCCGTAGGTGGTCTCTCGGGATACTCCGCGTCGGAAGAATACAATTTTCGATCGGAGCGAAACGCGTCCGTAGGACGATTACTCACTCGGATTAAACACTCTACAATAATAGTAATGAATCGGTCTTTATAGCGCTCGTAAATACGAAAGAAACGGCCAGTCAATCAGCCAGTCGTGTGTAGCAAGCGCGAGCGCGTAACTGCACGCGCATAAGCGTGTGCAACAGCGGCCGTTGACGTTCCAATTTATCTGTAGATAACACGAAGTCAAAGAGACGACTTTGAAGTCGATGAATCGATATGTGGGTCATACTGTAACGATAGACGCGAAGGTTTGTGTATACTAGACATTATAAGCATCGTAATGCTCACTATACTATCGAAGCATAATAGTCAGTGTATATTACCACTAATGGCAGCAAACATAAGCTAATGAGACGGTCGATCAGTAACAGCTGATGCGTGACATTTTATGAAATTAACAAAGAAATATTTAAATCAGTTTCACAGAAGATAAAGTATTTTCCGATATTTTTTATCTTGATAAGGCATTCCGAAATGTGATAATGCATTTGATTATCCAGAATAATCAACGTTTGTCCAAATAAGCGTTCTTTGTTCATCTTATATTTTTCATGTTTTTGCAAATTGATAAAAAATGATTATTTATGGACAAATTATGGACCGTCAGATTCTATATCAATTTTGTAAAAATTTATATTTTGGAATATCAACCATAGACCTATGTTAATGATACGGCAATTAATATTGACATTTCTCGATTTTAATTTAGAAATCTTAAATTAATCTAAAAGTTAATACAATCGTATTTTTTAAAACGGAATTAGAGCATTGCATCACGAAGAAATTTCATATTTTAATTTATGTATAACGTCTGCGAAAGCTCACAATGAAAACCATCATTTACGACTTTACGAGGATCAAAGCAAAGATTTGCGATTCTCTTTTGCAGTGAATAAACACAGTGACATTTAAAACACGGTTGAATGTTAGATAGGACGTGCCTAATCGCCCTGGTTTCCTTTCTGCACGTTTTTCAGAGTTTCCACATTTTCAAGCTTCTCGAGCACTTGACATAGATGATATAAACAAAGTATTCCTTTCTGTAAAAGTTAAGTTGCATAGCATGTAGGATACTACGTTGTCTCTTTCTTAAGAATACATACTTTTTATAATTTTTCTAAANTCTCTTTTTTCCGCAAATTTATTTATTTTAATACTTAATATTATTTAGAAAATGTGCACTATTTTGCAAGAAATTAGATATTATTTCAATAATTATCTATAATTTCTGTCTCAATGTACCGTTATAAACCATTTGTTGTTACTTTATGTATGTATACGTACATAAAATAATTTACATAAGTAAACTAAAAATAAATTTTTTAATGTAAAACTGCATTATGTACATATATAATCACAGAAAAAATGTGGTATCTAATTATTGATTTGTAGGTTCTAACATAAGAATCTCAAGTGATAATTGTAGCGATAAAAGCAAAAGTTGCAACGGGTATATCACGAATCGACACAGAAAAGGAAAAAAAAGTGCAGCTACGGCTCACATAGCTTTCCCGTAAGTCATCGATAACTTGTGGAAGATACTTTATCTCCGAACAACGGATGCATCGGAGCGAGGGTTAGCGCAACTCCTTCACAAAGGCTGCTACTTATAGACCGTGAATACTCCTTTTCGAGTAACGACTTTCGAAAACTTCTAGACGGGCTTAGACGAGCGTCTTCTAATAAAATTAAATTTAAATCAATTAACGGTAATTAATAATGTCCATACTATGGATAATGAATTGAAAAATGAACAGAATTTAAGAAAGATAGCAATCAGAATCAATTTGTAATTAATTTCTATGAAAAAAAAAAAGATCGCAATAATTCGTAGAATAATTTGGTATAATTAACTGAAATGAAATAAATTCGAGTAATTTACAGTTGCTATTTCTAAAGAGAGAGAGACGAATCTATGAAATTTCAATTGACTTTAATCAACATTTACGGGACAGGATTATAGGAGGATTGCGTGAATGTCTTTTAGTTAATGGAATTGCTATATCCCCCCGTATGATTTTTCAAAGAGCTGTATATCGCCGTATTCGGTAATTACCACCACTTTTCTCCCCTCCCCCCCCCCGGATAATAAGTACCAGTAGCACGAAATTGTGATGTCGAATACCGAGCCGGGATGATATTAGTGCGGCCCTGCGATAGAGTTAATTATAACTCGGCAACGAAACCACCATGTTGCCATGCATATGCGATACACGAGGAATGGTGGCGCGTATGATACAGTGACACGCGTTATACGTAAACGACGGATAAACCGCGGCGAATGGCGAAAAGCGTATTAAAAAAAAAAAAGTCAACCTTGTTGGCGATACGCTATTTTATGGAACGGACGGACGGCGATTACCCGCGCCAAGGTCAGTGTTAGACGATTACTGGAAAGCTCGTCTACCGGATAAAAAGTTAAACGCTTTTGCCGCGGAGGAAAAGAGGAACGCGAACGATGAAGGGATTCGTTCGATATAGAAAAGAGCGGTTAAAAGCGGATAGACGTGAAACAATTTAAGATAACGCAGGCTCCGGCACGTGAAGTTTTGCTTCCAAGAGTAAATCTTACGGGACTTTCGGAACTACGCTACATTCCAGCGCCTCCATTAATTTTTCCGCTACGGCCTTATGTTTTATCCATCGTGCGCGATAATTAGAGCCTGGACGCGAAGGTGTTGAATTAATACGCCTCATCAAGGAGGCCCCGCTAGAGGCCTCGCGTGCCTGCTCGCGCGTGCGGCACTAATTCGCAAAGGCGGCGTACACGCCGCGTTTCGGAGGCATCGAGGAATCATGAAAGCTGTGTGGACTAACCGCGACCGATTTGTATTATCTACGAACGCGTACGATAAAGTACACAGTGCATTATTCCCAGTTAATTAGCCGCGAATCATTATCATTAAGCGCGCGATAGTACGTTACGGTTGTAAAGTCGCGTGTAAGCTCTGGAGAGCAACGAAAACCGCTCTCGTTCTCTGTCTTTTCCAGCCTTTCATTCGCAGCATCGCGAATTTTAGCATCACAATTGTAAAATTGTCACATCTTACATGCTAAACGTTGCATAATCAGGCATATAATTCTACACTGAGAAAATAATGTAATTACTTTTGGCCTCAACCATAATTTTATAATATTTCTAACAATGAATGTGATTAACTTAACTATATGCATCATTATGTTAACCGTAATTATCGTTAGAAATATAAAATTGTGGTTGAGGCCAAAAATAACTATATTTTTCTCTCAGTATATTGATAAAGTTTAAAATATGTTGAAGGAATATTCTCTTGTTATTTTTAATTCAATTAATTTAATGATTTCTTTAAATTGCTTAATTTTAAATCATTTGTCTAATAGCACAATTTTTTCTACATCAACAAATAATTAGCTCACATGTTTAGTTTCGAGAAAAATGTAAATCATTAATTGATTAATTTAATGATTTCTTTAGATTGCTTAATTTGAAATATTACTTAATTACTTAATAACGTAATTTTTTCTACATCGACAAATAATTAACTCACGTGTTAATTTCACGGTGGAGAAAAATTATTAAGTATTTACGTGTATTTGTGTTTTTATCGCCTTTATTTAATCTGGAAATATTATTCTTCCTACTTGTAACACGTTAAGAAATTATCACAGCTTCGGTAACGATATTTGAATCTTGTTTAGAGTTTTTTTTCAGCCGTGTCGACGAAATACAAGCTCGCGTCCAGTGAACCTAATTGGTGCACAGCCAATAACGGAGGAAATGCGCGATATTTCTCTTAGTCGCCGGTGCATTATACATGCAGGCAAAGGACAATAAATGTATGGCTGTCCGGAGGCACGCGAGAGACGACGGCACAACGCCATATCGGGCACATTCATCTGGTGACTAGTTGGCGCACGTGCGACACGAGGCATAGACCTCATGTGACAGGCACAGAGAGAGCCTCAGACCGTCTCATTACGTAGAAGTGTCGCGCCGCATTTGGCACGAGACCTCCGTTCGCCCTGTTTTCATTCATATTCGTCTTCGTACGCGAGCAAATTAGGGAGAAGGGCCGGGTAAGGTCGCCGTTCGCCTTCGCAGCTGGAGCCGGAAAGAAATTAATTAATCACGACCCGCAAAGACGTCTTATAAAGGCAGCGATTAATCCGCAAATGCCTACATTCTTTATGTATTCGTTACTCATGTAACGACTAACGCATGCATACATAAATGACAAGACATTATGATGGACTAAATAACATTTTTATGAAATTAGCATTTTTAGAATTTTGATATAATTGAAAAAATATTTGGCTCTTCTAGCGTTCTTTATAAAAAAAAAGCATAGGAATTAAAAAACATAAAATGCCTACTTTATGTTTCTATTGTATAAAAATTAGTAATTTTTACAGATGAGATGCAATGTAAAATCTAATTTATAATTTTATGTATGTATCACGAAAAAAATAAATAATGCAGAATAAGTCTAAAAATGCAAGAAGATGAGAAAATAAAATAACGTTAAAGTGCTCATATAAAAATATTTATTCCTACCATACTCTCTCTCTCTCTCTCTCTCTCTCTCTCTCTCTCTCTCTCTATTTGCTTTTCTATTTTCTTTGTCTCAAAGTCTGTAGCAAACGATCGATATGCACCAGTGCGGTTAGTTTGTTATGAATATGATTTATATTCGCGCAATTGTTTACGTTGCATACGTTTTAAATAATATTCCTATAAATTTAGAAAATAGTCAACTACCAGGGTTTGCACAATTGTCGCCAATAATGTAAATTAACACATTCCGGTGTCCCCGAATTATCTATGTTAAAGGCGAACAATGTAAATGATCTGTCCGGTTTGTTGATGATCTCCATTCATATGCACATGGTATATTCAGATGATAGAATTATTAGATAAATGGTGCTTGGCTAATGTTCGTGGTGCCATTACTTTTTACTTTACTGATATTAATAAATAATTTACATGTATAAAATAATAAATATATACTTAATAACGAAATATGTACAAAAATATATTTATCGATTAAGAAATAGAGAGAAAGAGAGGGAGATGTATATAAAATACATAAAAATGCAAAAAATACTTGGTGGAATAATAATAATCCTAATATTATTCCAGTAGAAAAGAAAATATCGCTTTGAATATTCTGAGTCTGTATATGAGATATATTTTCTTCACTGAGGCAACATATCAGACTATCGCGATTGAATACCGCGATTGAATTGAGATATTTTATATATGTACGTACACAATATATTCGCAAGTAGAGTTCCTCGAACTTCGGGCGCTTCACAAGCATGCAAGAGATTTCGTCTCGCCAGAGTGCTCCTTTAGCAGGGACGAGTGCTCTAGATAAACGACAGGACCGGATTATGTTAGCGAACTTTGCTTCGCCGCGCGCTCTAAAATAGCTGGCTAAAATATATTTCGGCAATCGCACCGATTAATTACTAGCATCATTATCCTTCCTCCCAGTGATCAATATTTATATTTTAGATCGCGAGAAAAAGAAATACATTTATCGCGTTTTATTTTTCTCGGCTTAATATTAAAACGCTCGTATCGATAATGTCAAGATAACGTACTTCAAACTGTTATTGAGTCTCAATTATTGTATCAATAAAGCTCACATCAAATCAATGATAATGATCGGTAATAATCGATATTAATTACCGCTCTTAATAATCACGTATATCACGTTTTATCCTCGACAGGTTGATAATTCAGAGTGTTTTGATATCACGTAACTAAAACCGTATTATTTCAAGCGCATTCTAGAATTAATCCGACACACCTAAATGTACTTTGGCCACGTTTTCTATTTCGACTTGTTTCGCGTCGGCTTACTCTCTAGCAGCAGACACATCACCGGTATACCCCAGCCTTGCTTCGGGGGTGGCAGTTGAGGCTCAAGCCGAGCACTTCCGTCGCTGATAAACGAAAGCCGAGAGTAGAGGCGCCACGGCGAACCCCACAATATAACACATTGTGGAGTATCGACCTTTTGGCACCCCTGTCTCTGCAGCTGCGATGCCTCTATCTTTAGCTCCTCGGATGCGCTTACACGAATGTCTCTCTTATATTCACCGTGCGGCACATCCCCGCATGGCACGCGCGCAAATCGCACGCATGCCGCTCCACCCCTGCAAAAACATGGCGTTTTTCACCCTCACGGGCAAACCGGACGGACGCGGCACTCCGATACCGCTGGAGATAATTCGAAGGGTCGTCACCACCCCCGATAGTGGATCCTGTGTACCGTTTGGATTTTCGCGGATCGCCGATCGGCGGTGAAAGGACTTTCCGATTCGAAATTATTGATCAGGAAAGGACTTCGTGCGAGGAATTCACGATTTTCCTTTCAAGACTAGAAACGCCACTCACGTTTTCTTCAATAAAGCTTTTTTTTGCTTGTAAGATTTTTCTTGTATTATTTTAGACTTCACTGTTAAAAGCAATGTATGAATATCACACACTTTTGGCGTGTAATGTGTGTTCTTTGTTTTAAGTATGAGTGTGTGAATTTTTGAAAAACGTGAATGTCATACATTTAAAACAAAAATTCACATACTCATAGATTTAAAATTGAGAAATTTTTATTAATCTTTTAATCCAATTTAATTGATACGTTATATTGAGTGAGAGCAGTGTTTGTGTTTTCTTTCAAGTAATTCGTTATTATAATATTTACTGACTTTCGATAATTTGAAGAACAATTTTCTGTTAATAATCGCTCATGTAGAATACTCAATTCCAGTTTCCATCAACTCTCGCCAAATTAATTTCTAAAATCCGATGCGTCATTACGGAGTTCACCGCGCATTTACGGGATTAATCACTGTGTAAAGTGCGATGGACACGAACGCGGCGCGCGGAATATACTCCATTCTCGGTGGATCGGTGGATCCATTTAATGCGCTCGAGTATCACAGAAATCGTCCTAAAGCGATTCGGGGAGGAAACACTTTCCTTTTGCGGTCGGCCGATCTTTCGTGACGCGACAGCTGTTACACAGCGAGCGGAGTAAAAAAAAAAGGAGAGGACGAAAGAGAAAACAGATGAAATGAAGGCAAAGTTAATCCGCTGAAAGGTGAGGCACGATCACTATGCTCGAACGCTCTCGTTCGTGCTCTTTCGAGTCCTTTTGCGCGTGCTTTTTAAAGAAGTTATGAGTTTCATAAAGAAGTTATGAGTCTCGCACAAAGGCGTAAGAAAGCGGAGAACGAATGCTCCGAAGTTCCTGGAATAAAGATAGCTAGCCGGCATCGAGGATTAACGGTCGCCTATTCGCCATCGCTAATCGCTGCTAGGAGACACTGTTAAAAATTAAAGCGAATGTGTGAATATCTCACACTTATTGCGTATGATGTATCTCCCGTTTTAAACAACCGTTAAACTCGTAGTGTCAAATTATACTCAATTCGAGTCATTTTTAACTATTCCATAGGTCGCCACTGCTCAATATTTCATTAATTTTGACTAAAAGGGAGATAAAATTTTGACTAATTTTGATTGGAAATCAAATTAAATAAATTAACAACATATTGAGTAAGTCTTACTCAATATGTCGCTAATTTTATCTCATTGTTTTAGTCAAATTAACCGAATATTGAGAGTAGGAGCAGTGACAACCCATAGGAGTTTACAGTAAGACATCTAGGAGTGTGTGAATTTAAAAAAAATGTGTAATATTCACACACTTTTTAAAAATTGTATGTTGAATTTTTAAATTGTGTTAATTTTTAAATTTGTGTGTTGTGAATTTTTGAGTGTGTGAATTTTTAGGTGTGTGAATTTATCTATTTTTTAATTTATATATTTAAGTGTGTGAAAAAGTGTATTCACACACTTTTTAAAAATTCACGCACTCATAGATGTTTTAAAACGGGGGACATACATTACACGCACAAAGTGTGTGATATTCGCACATTCGTTTTAACAGTGTAGTTATTATGCGACAGTTCATATACATATATCATACAGTCGGTTTGTAATAAATAGTTTATACTTGTCATATGGCCAGCATATAATAAACGTCCGAGCCATTCGTGCTCGATGAATTAAACGGTCGAGATATACTACGGCTGGTCGGCGAAGTCGCAAACTTTATTTTACGCACTACTGCTCTCAGATTCCCGCGATCGATAGTGGATCGATGCGACCGCGGTCTACAGTGTCATTCGTTGAATAGTAAATTTGTAGACGACGATGTGCATTTGCTCATCAAGAATTGATGGCAGACGGAATTATTACGTAGGCGCTGAAGAAAACTGGGTTTATTGGTAGGTAATCGGGCGAAAGAAATGCCCGCTAACATGTTCAAAACAGATGTAAGCAGAATGTCGTTTCTTGCGCTCGCCGACGTTGCAGTGCGCCGTTCAGCAAAGTCATAATGATCGGCGCAAGAAACATTCGCGTGTCAGTTTCCCGCAGTGCGGACGAAAAAGGGACGCGTAAACCATTAAAAAGAAACAACGTCGACAATTTTCGCCAAGGTGAAACATCGCGAAACGTATAGCGCGTATTTTCTAATCTTTTAGACTGGTAGATACGCTATAGACGGTAGTTCGCTTGAAACGGAGGACGGGAATATTCGTGAAAATTTGATATTTTCCACCCGAAGCCCGCTCGTAACTCGAGCACTTGTCCCGAGTCCTTGCGAGCGACGACCATGGACGCACACGTACGGACCCACGCGACCGCATCGGCGAAATTGCACTTGGCAGAGAAGATCGCGCAGAATGCCAAGGCATAAACCTCGGCGCGAGGTTTCGTGTCCGCGCGCTGCGGAGCTCTGATTTTAAAAACACGCACAGCGGATATCTCCCGGTGACTGAATTATCGGCTTGGAGTAAATGGAGTAATGGTGCATACGGAGGGACGGCACAGAAAGGGTTGTCACACCCTTCTTCCTTACACTGCTGCGAAGAATGCGCGCGGTATACCGTGACATAATCGATAACAGTTCTGACCGAATACGCTATATAGAAAGCCGACGCTGAATATAAGGCGAGATGAATAAGAAACTTGATAGTATATCGAAGAATAATGGAGAGCGCCAACGGGGATGAAAGAATCATTTGTTGGTTGCATTGGAAAATGTATTAAACCATTGTGAAGGCAACAGTGTATAAACTATTGTGCTGGAAAGCTAGAAAGTACAGAACATTTCCGGAATGATGATAAATCTGTTTGAAATGTACATAGTTAAAAAAAAAAGGTTAAACCAATTCCTTATTTCAGTAAAATAACTAATATTCTATTATTTTTAACTACCTTTTAACTACTGTGTGACAAGTTTCTTATTTTAATATAAAATGTAGTTGACACGTCGTTATTTAACTCCATTATTTTAGTTATATTAATGGCATGGTGAATAGAAGCAATGGCACTAAGGAATAATTCAAATTGATTGAATATATAATTTAAAATTATGAATTTAATAATGAATGCATCAATAATTATATAAAATTGAACATATACATATATAAACGTATCCATAATAGTTAATATGTTCTACAAAGTGTTAGATAATACACGCATGCGAAGGTTAACACAATTATTAATTAAAAATATTAATTAATATCAATTAAATTTCACAAACGAGAAACTTAATGAAAAAGAATATATTAAAAAGAACATACAATTTGCAGAACATTTTTCTCTGCGAAGCCAAATTAAGTCTATCAATATGATAGCTGTCGTGAAAAGAACCTCCCGGAAGAGAAGAGGAGAAATGTAACGTTAACTGGCATGCATGCATGTTTCATGGGAGTGTCTGTTGCGGGAATAAGCTGTCAGGTCTCTCATCAAGCTGCAGTGACCTGAGGGTCCGTTAATAAAGTTACGGCCCCCTCGGAGTGTCGCGGGACTCGTTGTAAGACGAGCGGACGGGCGGTTGTTCGATAATAATTGGGAAAGTAGGTACGGACGTAAAAACGGAGGAGAACGCGTCGGTTCCCCTATGCGTCGTCCCCACCGATCTATCCTCCGGGGGGACGACGTCAATTCGCGATTCTGCTCCCCGTCCATCTTCCCGCGAACGTCATCGAAATTCGATAAGTCCGCTATTCGATCCGGCCAAAGAAACCGACGGATGGATGTGTGCAGACGCACGCTCTGTTATTTCTGTAATAGGATCTGTGACGTCCAATTTTAGATTGAGACGCGAGATTTCAAACAAAGATGAATGGCCACTCAAGTTATCGCCTCGGCAGCGCTTTTCAAAGAAAGTGTGGATAAGAAATCAGTAAGAAAGTGTCTTCACTTTCTCTGGGTGTCAGTGCGCTAAATAATGCGAGCCCCGGCCGTTGATTATCATTCGCCTAGCGTCACATTTAGCGTTAATTACAGCCAGCGCGGTGAAAATATGGGGCAATGTGTTTGCGGGCCGCTGTAGCGGGAAAAACCTCCTGTGTTTTAACACGAAAGTAAGATCATTATGCCATACAGTCTGCTATAAGCTGCCATAATTGAGACTCGCAGATAGAGACTTAAAAAAAAATCTCACGCGTAATGTTATCTCGCATTCCCGACACGTTAGGCGTTATACTGGATGAGCGAGTACCGTGTAAGTACGTGTGTAAGAAAAAAAGCGTGAGTGCAGCGCGCAAAGCCGACGCACCGCGTCGGCGAAACCAGACCGCGAATATCCTGCGTTCCGCTTAGGAAATTATGAATCAGCAATGTAAAATCTAATAGACGTATAATAGCGAATTCCACGCGTGGTATTACCGGCCGCGAGAATTAAAATCGGCTTGAATTCTTTCTCGGCGCCGAAGAATAACCCGTAATTTACCCGGCCTCGATGTTGCAGCGTGTCGATTCAGATCACCGTTCAATATATACACATTATTTTTGAAGAATCCTACACAGACATGTGAGATATGTATTAATATATACATATATGAGAATGTTATCTCGGATAAGCTATCTCTCGAAATTTTGTTAGGATTATGATTAGATCGAAAGAAGTAACCTGAGTTCGACCTAGGAGAGGAGTGTGTATTTTTGGTGTCCAATCGAAGCTGGATTTTGATGGCGAAACTAAAATCGAAACTTTTTTTTAGTTAATTATAAAAGTTTAGTAAACGTTTATAATTAAAATTTGTAGATAACATATGGTTCATGTTGATTATCAGTCTCAATAATTTGTCGATAACAATAACTTATAACCGGAATAAAACATTTATTACTTATGCTAAAATTAGGAGTTTCAATTACATGAAATGTTACAAAATAAAACTAAAAAATTCTTGGAAAAACAAAACAAAAAATATATTAATATTTCTATGAATAAAAGATATTCATCTTTTTCTATTTAAACAAAAATTAATATAACAATAATTAAAATAACGGAACGAAATAATATGTGGTTGTAATATTTGATTTATTTGTCTTGCGGGACAAAATTGAACGCAGTTCCGGCGGCGTAGTTTCGGCAACCGTAACTAACTTATTGTTAGTTATTTTGAGCCGAAACTGAAAGCGAACTTTCAATCGAATACTAGTTTCTAGAAGTTGAAGACACACCAGCAACATCTGGAATAATATTGATGAATATATGCAAAGTCCGAAAAGAAATGTTCCGAAATGTGAACAGTGATATGATGTCCCGAAAATTCATACTCTTGAAATTTGAAAAATATGAAAAATATCCGGCGAAAAATTATATATAATAATTATATCTATAATTATATATAAATTTCTATCATAATCATCATATCATATAACGCGAAAAATTATATATGATTTTATATAATAATTTATATATAATTTTTCTCGAGATACTGTTCCATTTTTTTATATTCCGGGATTATTACTTTCGGAATATTGTCTTACAATTAGTTTTTAATTTCGGGATTTTGCATACCATAGTATTGTGGATAATAATAGTATCTTAATGAAATAGTGATAATAAATATTAGCACGTGACGAGTGTCTGTTGTTGTTGACTCGACAAGTTTCGCGGTGCGCTACTGTCAAAGTGACAGAAACGATCGTATCGAAATGTGACACGCGAACTCTTAATGCTCGCGTGCGTAATTCTCTTGGAATTATCAGCTGTCGAACGTATACTTATTGCGTCAACAGGAAGTATTGGGCGCGCCGCGATAGCGTAGTCCTGCGGCCGGCCGATTCGCCGCGGCCGCTCGACACACGCCGCGTTTTACAATTCAGGCCGAACCACGGCGATAAAAGGAGAGAAGCAGGAACGTCGATCTATCGGGCGCGAAAATTATAACGCGGAAAGTCCTTTGTGCGCGACGCGAAAGAGTTACGGGGCACGATTGCACGGTCGCGCGCACGCCGTTTATGCGGCGCGACAGAAATAAAGCCCCCACGGATGCATAACTTTGGCGTATGATTTTCTTTTTCCCCATTTCTCGCCGTTTCCAGTCCGCCCTGAGAACTTCACATCACGTTTTTACGATTACGGAAAGTAGAACGAGACGGAGAAGAAATATTACGAAAGGTGGAAAAACAATTCATAGGTCTCTAATGTTTTTCTTGATTGATTCACGCATTAGTTAGCCTATTCTTAGTCAAAGTGATTCATTAAATTAGCTTTGAACGCGCCAAAATGAAATATCGTGATAAAGTATTGTTTTTGTAATACTTGGACTTTCAAACGGACAAAACTTAGTGTTATATCATTTAATGGCGGTATTATCGTGAAAGTAATAATTATATCTTTTAACTAATTATATGTATATATATATATAT